>SNQJ01S0152929.1:6807-22844 GCA_010110895.2 Picea sitchensis | reverse complement strand
GTATCTTATGTGTGACTGATGATCTTTACTCTTACTGTTCATATACTATATGATTGGTTGATGACACATGAAGAAATATTAATAATTGTTTAAAAGGAATAAAATTGTTTAAGCTTATAAACAACTGATTCACCCCCCCCTCTCAGTTGTTCTAGTATTTCCAACAAATTAGCTGGTGAAAAGAGCAGATTTTCAAAATCAAATTCCTTGGTCATATAAAATCCGTTTTTCATGCTTGAATAGTCGATCGACATCTAGAAAATATAAGATTTCCAATGGTGTTTTCAAATATTCATTTGGATCTTGGGAAGGGATTTAAAAGCTCCCTGCAAGTTTAAGCATCATTCTTTCAGTGCATTTTTATCGCTAACAGGAAGGACAGACAGTCCAATTCTTTTCTGAACCAAGAGCCACTGCGTCCTTTTTCTATTTGAAATTCAAAACCCCACACCAAACACTGTGATATGCTATTTTGGCCGAGGTCTTGCGCTGGTGAAAATACTCGGTTCTATTGAAAACTTACCATACAATTGTGGGTGATGTGTGTTGGGGAATTGAACCAATTTGATGTTGTCAGCCAGGTAGTACAACTCCCATCCCTGCGATCATGGATTCGGATTTTCCATTTCTGATGCCATGAGTGTGAAGCATGAGTTTCTGAACTGGATCCGATTTGTAATCCGACTTGGACGTGGAACTCAAGTTTTCATGATTATACACTTTCACCAGCGTGTCTTTCTTGATTGCATGACGTGAGTTGATCGCATCATCATTTGATTTTTGAAACGTGGATAAGCGCACGTGATTCCCGCTTTCTCCAGCCAACGGCCCATGGAAAACGCCCCTTAACTGTTGAAACTTACTGCTTTCATCAGCGCACAATCCCGTAAGAACTGCTCCTTAGCTGTTGAAAGTCATGACTTTCGCCAGCGCACAACCCGCGACAATGCTTCTTTGGATATTTGAAAATTAACACTTTCACCAGCACACAGACCTATGAGAGATGCTCCTTAGATGTTGAAAGTCGCCACTTTCACCAGCTAATACTCATCTTTTAAACACACGTTAGCTGTTGAAAACATTTTATGAAAATTTTAAAGAGAAGACCTTTATGGGTCATCTTATTTCTAAGACAAAATTAAAAACCTAAGTCTTGCAGCTTGAAAGACTCAAAATCAATTTGAGAAAACTACCAATAGCCATGATATCCACCACAAAATGCGACCATAGGGACAGGTTCATTTTGGTAGCTAACATTTGGCTCCAACTGGGATGGGCATCTCCCTGTGAGGTGACCAAGAACCTAGTAGTTTTAGTAGCCTTTAGCATTGGGCATGGAGTCATCTGCTCTGTGCAACTGTTCTTCAGCAAACCTGTAGTCTGACTGTAGCTTGCCTGTAACCTGCCTGTGACCTGTCCTGCTTATTCATGAAATCAACAACTGAAAAAGATCTCATTTGCTCGTATGGCAAGCTTATTCCTCTGCATACTCCTACACTAACCAACTCTGCCATTTGTTAAGTGAATGTTGATTTCCATAGTAGCCATCCAAGCAATTTGAACACTGAAGAAATCTTGTCTTTATTACTGATCAACAAATGATGTTGAACATGAAACCATAGTGACAAGGATCTTTTCAGGAAATCATACTTACTCAGAAACACTGGCAAGCTAAGAAAATCTAAAATTTTCAGGTTCTTTGAAAAGTATAGATCCATGAAAACTGCTACTGGATCCTTGAAAAGAAAATAAGAAACATGCTGCTCCTCGGGAAAAAATTGCATGTCCATGGTAACCTCTTGCTCAGCCATGATTGTTTCTCTACAATAGGATTGATCATCTTCTTGTCCTCTTGATATTAGTGATTGATCATCAATGATTGTAACTTCCTTCTCAGAAAAATGCACACAAGATGATGAAATAATAGGTTTTACATCATATGCATTTTGATCAACTAAAAACATGTAGTTGCCTGTATAATCATTGGTTATCATAGGCTCATTTTGATTTACAAACTGATCATAAACTTCATAGCCATACCTGTCTCTGGAATACTCTGCACATATTGAAGAATCTGATTCTGAATCTGAAATGTACTCACCTTCAGGTTGTTGTCCCTTATCTGTTTCATACTTACTGTTTTCTTCAGAACAATCCTCAACGGATGATGATAGAGAACTGTCTCTGGAGTACTCTAAAACTGTTGGAAAATTCAGATCCGAATCTAAAAAGAGCTCGCATTCCCGCTGCTATTCTAAAACTGTTTCAAGCTCATAACTCTCATGCTCAGAATCTGAAGTATACTGACATTCTGCTTGCTCATGCATTTGCAAATTTTCCAAGAAATCTCGATCTCGGATCCTTCGGGAAAGATGAATGTTTTCCTCGACTTCTTGAGCATCTTCAAACAACTGGGTCAGGGATGAAGACTTCCATTCTAGCAGAAGAAGGACAAGATCTGAATGAAGACCCATGACATAATATATCATGGCAACTGTCTCTGTAGGCCTGACCCCCAAAGGCATGTCATGATAATCACGGTAAAACCTTCTATTGAAAACAGGTAGGGCTTCATCCTGCTCTCGTTTCAAAGCATAGAAATCAACAATATAGGAATCTAAAGATTTGTACTTGCCCCAATACTTCAGGAAAACATTAGAGAATTCTGTCCAAGAGCCAATTGAATCAACTCTCAAACTTTTAAACCATGCAGCAGTATCTTTGATCAGAGACTTTGAAAACATTCTCATGATCACATCTTCATGTGCAATTGAAAAACGATCAACAAAATCCAAAAAGGATTCCAGGTGTCTCTCGGCTGAAGCTTGATTTTCTCCGGAAAAAGAAGGAAGATATCCATAATAGTCAAGAGGATAAGGATGAAGGGGATGGGGCAATTTTAAAGGCCTAAACATTTTCATCCTAATATTGGCTTGAAAGGCAGTGGGCTTCTCATAAGGGATACAATGTTGATGAAAAGGTTCAACAGTAGTAACAACAGGTACTGAAGTCTGAGTATACTTGGAGTCAATTTCAATTTCTACAAAGTCATAAAAGTGATCAAATGCAAGAGGAATTGGAATACATGACTCATTTTTAAGAGAAAGTTGTTATGAGGATATCAAATCAACATCTATAGCACAGGGTTGCGGAGTCTCTGTTTCTTCTAAAGATGGATAGATGAAAACGGGATGGTAGTCTTCTGAATATACAAAACAGAAAATGATTCTCTTTACATGTAAAGGGAATAACATGAAAGAGTTAATAAAAAACAACAATAATTCATGAAGCAGACTGATAAACTAATATCTGGATTTAAAGTGCAGCTTCTTCATCTCTTGTTAAATGGATCTTCCCAGTGGATTCTTATTCAAACTCAGATGGATCAGGGAAATAACAAGCTTTTGTAAATCTTCCCTAACAACTGGATTAGATTTCCTCACCTTTCACAAATGGTCTTTTAAGACACTCTTTTCAACAAGCAGACTAGTATGGATATAGATATTTTTCTCTGTCTGTGAAGGATGGAAAAAGGGGAACAGTTCTCTCCTAAGGCCAACTTGTAAGACTTCTTTCCTTAGGTTATATACAACGTCGAACTCAGAAATCAGGTTTATAATTTCAGAAACTAATGGAGGCTGTCACCCTTCAGGTTTTTTGTTTCAATTTCAGATTTCTGAAAACATGAAGATTCAGAAAAATAGGCTTAACAGAAGATGGTCTAGATACAAATAAGAAACAATACCTCTTGAAATCCATGAGGTAGATAATCTGCAGATTTGAAAATCTGTTTCTGTAAGGCTCGTCTCCTTCTGATGATCTTTTCTGGATCTGTCACAGGTCTTTAATAGAGTCGCCACTGAATTCGTTCTTCATGGAGTCGCTAGATAGATGATTACAACCAAAATATGTCCAGGCTTTTTCTATCATCAAAGCTGGATCTATGTCGTCTCCCAGGGAAGCTGAGCTTCAATCTCCTTTCCCCGGCAATGGCGCCAATTTGTTATCACTCCAAGAAACCCTTTGTGGTTGTAGACCAAAGGTGCTTGGTAACTTCAAGTAAAAATGTTTTTGTATTGTGTGTAAATGGATCAATGGTATAAATCAATTCAAACATGGTATTCAGATAGTCAAGATGATAAACAAATGAACCAATGCTCTCATGGATTGATAATCAGTAGATAACTTTAAGTGGGCGAAGAACAAATTGCTCATAAACTAGTACACATGTAGGGTCTAATAAACAATGAAGAAGGTGTTTACTAAGCTATGAGCCAAAAAATGAGATAACAGTCATTCAAGGCATGACAACTCAAGTAAAAATACAGAAAGAAGGTGGAAAACTGATATCAAAAGAGAAAGAAAACTGTGATTTAGTATTAGCATCAATGGACCTGTTACATATGACATTCCTGTATCCAAAAACTGACCCCCTTTTTAACTCTGTTTTATGCCTGTTTATATAGGAAAAGATACCCTTTATCCTCTAAAGGCTCGAGTCAACCTTCTGCTTTCTAAATTAGAGAGCAGTTACAATCCTCGACAATTGTACAAACAAAACTATCATATATAAAAGAAGTCTTGAAAAAAAATGTAAATCTAAAAACAACACTATCTTGAAAATCTCGAATGCTGGAAAGATGGAGTCAAGGCTATTTTGAAATCTGGAAAAATTTGGATGATAAAGATCTCAAACTTCCTTTGAAATCTTGAGTTACAAAGATGCTGCCAGCTGTCTTTAAAAAGGATGTCTCAAAACAGAGATACTCTGCCATATAATCAGGAAAATTTTCCTTTAATTGCTACCACAAATCATGGGTTGAAATCTGATGATGTGTAGCTCAGCCTGTATTGCCTGACTTATTGCCACATGCACATTTAATATTTTCTTTGACTGCTTGATTTCATGCTGATCAACTTGCTAAAAGACTTATCTCCTTGAAATATGGGATTGATCTCTTCATTTTCCAAAAGTGGTTGATTAGATAGATTTGATAATTCATTAATAAAACCTTAGAAGAGGTTTCAATTCATTCCCATGCAAAAAATTACGATCTGGGTGAAAACCGTAACATTCTGGTCGTGACAGGATTTCACCAGCTTATTTACTGACAAATCCGCTCCTAAGCTGCTGAAAGGCGGCACTTTCAACAGCTAACTAGCAAAATTTTCGGCGAATTAGCTAGTGAAAAGAGCAGATTTTCAAAATCAAATTCCTCGGTCATATAAAATCCGTTTTTCATGCCTGAATAATCAATCGACATCTAGAAAATCTAAGATTTCCAATGGTGTTTTCAAATCTTCATTTGGAACTTGGGAAGGGATTGAAAATTTCCCTGCAATTTTAAGCATCATTCTTTCAATGCATTTTTATCGCTAACAGGAAGGACAGACAGTCCAATTCTTTTCTGAACCAAGAGCCGCTGCGTATTTTTTCCATTTTCAATTCAAAACCCCACACCAAACATTGTGATATTCTATTTTGGCCGAGGTCTTGCGCTGGTGAAAATACTCGGTTCTATTGAAAACTTACCATACAATTGTGGGTGATGTGTGTTGGGGAATTGAACCGATTTGATGTTGTCAGCCAGGTAGTACAACTCCCATCCCTGCGATCATGGATTCGGATTTGGAATTTCCGATGCCATGAGTGTGAAGCATGAGTTTCTGAACCGGATCTGATTTGTTATCCGACTTGGACGTGGAACTCGAGTTTTCATGATTATACACTTTCACCAGCGCGTCTTTCTTGATTGCATGACGTGAGTTGATCGCATCATCAGTTGAAACGTGGATAAGCGCACATGATTCCCGCTTTCTCCAGCCAACGACCCATGGAAAATGCCCCTTAGCTGTTGAAACTTACTGCTTTCATCAGTGCACAATCCCGTAAGAACTGCTCCTTAGTTGTTGAGTCATGACTTTCGCCAGCGCACAACCCGCAACAATGCTTCTTTGGATATTTGAAAATTAACACTTTCACCAGCGCACGGACCTATGAGAGATGCTCCTTAGCTGTTGAAAGTCGCCACTTTCACGAGCTAATACTCATCTTTTAAACACACATTAGCTGTTGAAAGAATTTTATGAAAATTTTAAAGAGAAGACCTTTATGGGTCATCTTATTTCTAAGACGAAATTAAAAATCTAAGTCTTGCAGCTTGAAAGACTCAAAATCAATTTGAGAAAATTACCAATAGCCATGCTATCCACCACAAAATGCGACCATAGGGACAAGTTCATTTTGGGAGCTAACACAATGCTATATTTCACGCATACTACAACTAGTTGAAGGTAGCCATACAATCCGCGTCCCGCATAACTCCGAATACTTTACACAGGGTTTGACCTTTGATGAAGTTCAGCACAGACCCCCATTTCATTTATATTATAGCGCACGCTGACGAGCATAAGCAATGAGTTCAGTCCTACTAAAATCTAATGGAGGAGTAATTGGAGGAGATCACCAAGGACTGGTCGACAGACCTCCTCATTCTAGCAGACCCTGCTGAGATATCCGATATAGACAGTCCAGAAACTGTGCAGGATACACCTAGACCTAACAGGATGAAGAAAAATGAAGAGGTGTAGGATTTAGATAGTGCATTCGTGAAGACTTCTTCCATATCACCAGAGCAAGGAGGTGATGGTGGAGAGATAGATGATGCAGAAGTTGAACAGAAGAAAGGCGAGGTTACACTGCCTAGAGATGAGGAGGACCCCTCGAAGAAAAGGAAGGTTTCCCCCTTGAAGCCTTCCTCCCGGAAGAAATTGAAAGCTTCTATGACCAAAATGCAGACTATCCTCACCTCATATGAATTCGATTTCATTATAGAGGCCCTGAATGATGCTTCACTGAAAATAGTAGAGAAACAACAAGCAGTACAGTCCAATCACATAGTCTCCACTGTGCCTCTGCCATTATGAACACCAGAACTGGGAGATGATCCAACTCAAATCCACCGAATAGCTGATATAGTCGAAGCTTTCCTTCGACGAGTGCAAGCCACCCAGGCTTTGACACAAGTGCAAGGATTCTTTGTAGAGAAACACAATACTACAGAATGGGAGAAGCTTGCTCTCTAGGCAAAGTTTGATGAAGAAAAAGCCCAATTGCAGAAAGAAAAGGAACAGTTGCTCACAGAGAAACTCGAAGTAAAATAAATGGTCAATAGAGCGCTTCGCTCTGTGATAGTCATAGAATTAAAGGCCAAAGAGACAATTCCACAACAAGTAGTACAACTTGAAGAAGTGATCCAACAACTACAACAATGCATAGCAGATTTGGATCTATGCGCAGTACCCGAGACCCTTCAATATGTAAGAGACCAAAGGGAAGCAACCACCAGGAGCATAGTTAAGATATTGAACGCTCTTGTCGGGGAGTGCAAGGGGATGAGTAACCACAGTTCCCAAACGTATGAGAAGCTCGCTAAGAATCAAGAATTGCAGGCACTAGAGTCGTAACTCTAGGAAGCAAAGAAACACACAGAGATACTGCAGGCGCAGCTAAAGGCCCTGTCAGTTGTAGAAAGAATGAAGCGGTCTCAAGAGCAGTGCACTATCCAACAATAGATCCATATAATTCAAAGCAAAGTTATGGAAGTAACTCAACGAATCCAACCTATGCAAGATAAGGCCTATTAGTTGTTCACAGAGGTCGAGAGCTGAGGAGAAGAGCTAGAGAAGGTTGTTAATGCAGTTGAACAATGCCTAGAAGGGCCAGTGAATGACATAGTAATCCAGGAGTTCACCGAGAAAGAGGTCGTAGCACAACAACAGGTTGAAGAAACTCAAGCCAAGCTCAAGGCGTTCGAGAAAGAACTAGTCAACCAAGAGTGACTCAGGACGAGTCGCAAGTGAGTGTTGGGGGTATGTTGGCCCTTGACCAAGTTTTGGGAGATTCTTGGTCATGTTGACCTATTTTGGACTTCGACAGCCTGTCAAATGAGGAGCGCAAGAGGAAGAGGAGATCATGGGATCTCACCCCCTTTTTGGGTCCTTTTTGGGTTTTTGGGATTATGTAATGGGATTGGGATGTCGGTCCATGGGTTTACCCATGTTTAGGCCTATTTTGTAATATATAAATAGATTCTTAGGCTATATAGAAGTGGTGGTTCATCTATTTCGTGTATGCATGTTAGCTAAGTGCTATGTGCAAGTACGTTGTGGATTCTCTGTGCATACTATGAGAGACTTGCATAGCTAGGTGCAACATATTGTAATAGGATGTGAAGTTCTTTGTGTTGTAACACAAGGAAGGAGGATCTAGCGAGGTGTGCAGATCCCCTATCCTAGGCGAAGTAGGGTTTTGAGGCTCTGTGCTTGTAACCAATTGACTGAAGACAATAAAAAAGAAGAGTTGGTGGATGTAGCCCCAGGGTGGGGGTGAACCACATAAACACTATGTTGTTCCGCTTTGTGCTTGTCTTGATGTGTTTATAACTTCTCTTGCTAAGTGCTTTGATATAGATAGATAGATCTGCTTATGCTTTGCACTATGAATGTTAGATCTGACCTCTATGAATGTGCTTAGTGCTTGCTTTTGCTAGATCTGATCCATCTGTTTGTGCTAAGTTCTTAATTACATGAGACCAGCGTGAATATTGTGAAGCTCTGTTTTATCAGCGAAGTAGATATTGATTACATATTGAGGATCTGATGGTGCTAAGTGATCTTTTAAGTATCATAATCACAGATCTGTGTCCTAGCTAAGGTTTCATACACCTGAGTCTTGCAACCACCCCTGCCTCTACCTCGGGTGAGACTTCATCTACTTCATAGGTGTTGTTGAAAGGGATGGTAGTTAGGGTTTTGTCGGTGCGTTGTTGTAGCGTTGAAACCTGGGTCTTCCCCTATGCCAACAAAGAAGTAGAATGGGTTAGCCCAATAGTCATCCAAAGAAAGAAATGAACAAAGCATATCAGGGTCTGTGTAGACTATAGAATCCTTAATTATGCTTGTGTGCATGACCCTTTCCCAAAACCTTTTACTGATGAAGTGCTAGAACAAGTTACGGGAAAAGAGGCGTACTCATTCACAGATGGATTTTAAGGATACCACCAAGTAAGGATTGCCAAAGAGGACAAAAAGAAGACCACATTCATAACATAATGGGGTTATTTTTCATACAACATGATGCCATTTGGCTTAAAGAACACCCCTACAGTTTTCTCCAAAATTGTAATAGAAGATTTTAGAGAGTTTATTCACAAGTTTATAGAAGTTTATATGGATGATTGGACAACATATAATTTGCTCAAGGAACATATAGAGTTTTTACGTTTGATGTTTGACAAATGCAAAGAATTGCAGAGATCATTGAATATCAGAAAGTGTATCTTCTGCATACCACATGGGAATTTGTTGGGCCACATAGTATGCCGAGAGGGAGTATTGGTAGACCCATCCAAAGTTGCAGTTATTTTGAGCATGCCACCACCTACAAGTGCTAAGAAGTTGCTCTCCATGCTGGGACACACATGGTACTATCGCAGGTTCATTGGAAGATATGCAAATATTACCGCACCTCTAAAAAACCTATTGAAAAAGGTCGAAATGTTTCAATGGACCCCAGAATGTGATAAAGAATTCGAGACCCTAAAGGAGAATCTCAACACAACATCAATTCTGATATTCCGAAACTAGGAAAATAAATTTCACATCCATGTAGATGCTTCAGGTATTACCTTAAGAGCTATCTTAGTGCAACCTGGATATGGAGCCATGGATGATCCTATCTATTTTGTGAGCAGGAAGTTGTCACAAGCTGAGTGCAACTACAAAATGACTGAAAGGGAGGGTTTAGCCATGGTTTATGCTTTGCATAAATTTAGACATTATTTGCTAGGTTCTCATTTTAAGTTCTTTACTAATCATTCTGCATTGAAATATCTAGTTAACAAACCTGTGTTAGAAGGGAGAATTTGTAGATGGTTGCAACTATTTCAGGAATTATATTTTGAAGTAATTATTAAGCCTAGAAGATGAAACATAGGACCTGATCACCTATCTAGATTAGAGTCAGGGGAAAGTGGTAGAGAAGTTGACGATCAACTCCCAGATGAAAACTTGTTCTGGGTTGAGGCCATACCAGGGTACCTGGAGGACATAGAAGTATTCTTAAGTACAGAGGCCTTCCTAGAAACATATTCTGCAACCTAGAAATACCATATGGTTGTTAGAGAAATAGATTACTAGTTGATCGCAGGACAATTGTATAAATTGGGATTAGATAATATCCTCAGAAGATGTGTCTTGGATCATGAAAGACAGGATATACTATGGGAATTCCACAACGGAGTTGCGGTAGGTTATGTAGGAGGAAAGGCTACTGCGCAAAAATTCCTCCAATTTGGACTTTGGTGGGCAAGGCTCTTCAAGGATGCAAAGGCATATGCTAGATCATGTGATGTTTGTCAAATAGTGGGTAAGCCGTCACGACGAGATGAAATTCCACTTCAACCAGTTCAAGCTCTACAGGCATTTGAGAAGTGGGAAGTTGACTTCATTGGACCGATCAACCCCACAACTAAGAATTCAAAGGTTAGGTACATCATTACTGCAACTAACTACCTTACATGTTGGGTCGAGGCAACAATTGTTCAGGACTGCTCGATCGAAACTGCTGGTAGGTTCATTTTTGAGAATATTATCACTAGATTTGGATGTCCTAGGAGCCTAAGAAGTGATCAGGGAGCTCATTTTATTAGTAGTACTATAGTAAATCTTACAACAGATTTCTTGATCCAACATCACAAAAGAAACCCTTACCACCCACAAGCCAACAGAACAGTGGAAGCATTCAAAAGATTCTGGAGAGAGTGTTAACAAAGGTATTTTGCACAAATTAGGAAGATTGGGATGACATCGTTCCAATAGTACTATGGGCTTACAAGATAACCACAAAGAAAATCCATAGGTACATGCCATTCCAACTATTTTATGGGAAAGATGAAGTGGTGTCTGGAGAATTCATCAATCTGAGTTTGTACATCACATAGATCACACATATGACAGAGGAAGAATCAATTGCGCAGAGAATTATGGAGTCACAAGAACTTGAGGAGACCATGTTTTTAGCAAAATTCCATCAGTCGGTTGAAAAATAAAGGCAAAAATCTTTGCATGAAAGACACATTAAAACTAAAGTATTTGCTCAAGGATACAAGGTTCTCATCTATGAAAGTCAGTACCAGAAGCATCTTGGGAAGTTGTGCATGCATTGGTTGGGACCATTTATAGTTTTGGAGATCCGACCCTCAGGAGCAGTCAAACTTGCACAATTAGATGGGATGTTGTGGCCAGGATGGGTGAATGGTGCTCGCCTGAAACCCTATATAGTTCTTTTAGCTCTATATGTCTCATATAGAGCTAAACGGACTATTTATCTAGTTTGAAGGAACATGTATAATAGTTAGGTTTGAGTTTTCAACAATTTTTGTAAATTCAGTTAATAAAGTCAATGTGCGCAGTGTTGTGCCGTGACATGTAGTTCATTTTTCTATTTAAGTTTTGTTTGATGCAGAACTACTTACTCAGTAGCACAATATCATAAGAATAAAGAATCCATTAATGGAAATCATTAATATGATGGGGACCCCTTTGTGTTCGGAGGGAAAATGAATCTCAATGCAATCTGAGTCCATGTGCCACACACACCCAATCCAGTCACAACCTTTATTTCTATTACGATACCCCATATGAATTCAGTTAATCCATAAAGCCGTGATACGTGAAGATTCCATCGGTATTCACACCGGGATTCCCACCCGTCAAACAAACAGGTCTGAATTTGGCCACTTCCCTATCCAACTTGCATAGTAAATGCCAGAATATCCCAATAGGATTTACCCCGTTAACCCATCCTGTCGAACAACTAAGATACAAGTTGCGTCTACAGGGTCATGATGAACAACAATTATTGTTCAAATTGCTAGCTAAGCTTGAGTATAAGGCTCTGAGAAATCGCCGTAGAATGCACTGTTTTGAAAGAGCTTATCAATTTCTGAATTCTGTAGAGCGATAAATCCTGTGAAGTTGTGAAACCCGTAGTTGTGATCCCCAATCCTTAGTTTTTCAAAAAATTTGTTGATAACTCAAAGCCCACAATTCCGAGAGCTACAGGAAGCTGAAGCACCATGTCCAAAGACTCAGTACTAGATGAGCCCTGTGACCTCTGAGTCAAGGTCGTAGGTGATCTAAAGGGGAAGGTGGAGCAGGTCAAGCTCCTTGAACTTGATTTAAAAAACCAAGTCTTGTTCCCCTAGATGAACATAGATTTATTCTGGACTATCTCTCCAGACGAGTTGGGAGGCATGCAGTTCATGCCAATCTTTAATTCATCAACATATTCAACTCACCCATCATGAACCTTACATACTTACTAGTGTTCGGTACCACTCGTGAGGTAGCGCGGTGCACCAAGTTCCTGATCATCAGGGTGCACGACATAAGTCTTTGGTTGGATAGGCAGTATCCAATCCATGTCGAGGACATACATCATCTCACTGGACTATCCCTCGAAGGCGAAGATGTGTCAAAGGGATTCCAGGGTCCCAATAAACATGGAAAAAAGAAGGGGGAGCCCATCCTCTATGAAATGTTCCACACACAGAGGGGGAGCGCACAGCCAAAATTGACCCCATACTAGCATAGACAGTGAGGACTGGATGTTACATCATAGCCAACAAGGTTATGAGGTCATATTACAAGGGAGAATGCATGCTGGATGCATTGTGAGTGGCCGACTTCTATGACAATGGCGTTGTATTCAATTGGTGCATTTACCTGTTGGAGGAACTTCTCGTGTCTTGTGAGGAAGACCAGGAGAAGGGAGGCACCTTTAGATATGGCTACTTGTTGATGGAGTTCAAAATTTTCAAGTGGATGCCACCCACTAGAATACCGTTGGTTCTAGAAGACAAGGGGAACATGGAAAATATGTTTGAGCCATGGAACTCTAGGGTGGACTTGAAGAAAACAACCTTCAACAACATGGCGTTCTCCAAGTGGTACAACAGACTGATCAACACAACACATAGGTTGCACATTTTGTAGGAGCTCCTCAACTACAAGATGAGGAACATTGCTTTCAGCATGAACCAACATCATACATTTGAATGGCCGAGGCATGCCAACAGGGAGGATTTCCATTCGAGGATGCCATCGTTATACCTGTACGAGGAGGTATTTGACAAAGAGGTAATATCGTGGCCGAGAGTTAAATGCAACCTGTGCAAGTCGGGGATGCACTATATCTTTCTTGCAAAAATGTTGAAGAAGAAAGGGAAAGAAGAAGGGGTAGGATCAAGCTCAGGACTAGAGGCCCAGAAGAAGGAAGCTCTGACACAGTCAGACTCTGAGGAGGAAGACGAGACACAACCATTAGAGCACAATAAAAAATGTTTTTGATCTTCCCACAATTTCCAGATAAAGCCGTGTTGACAGGTAAGTATGTCAAGGATATCCTGAGTGTTGTGTTCATCACAAAAATAATGGTGAAGAAGCTCAGAACTGGGGTCTCACTGAGTAAAGTCTTAAACCCTCAATCTATTTCATCTATCATCCCCCACACTTGATTAATGGTCAGAGCAACCCCCGTCATCCATATTCAGGATGAACTTGAGCCGGACACCCCTCTATCCACCATCATCATTGAGCACCCTCCATCACCACCACAAACCCAGTCTCCACCCCCAGAAACCACTGGTCCAGAGCCAATTTAGCTTGATCCCGTAGAGAAAGTAGAGCAAGAACTCTTAGAAACAACCCAAGAGTTTCCTGAGCTAAGACTAGAAGTTTCTGGTCCAAACCCAGAAGTATCATAGCAGAGCCTGCAACTGCTCGGTCTGAACCCGGACACCGAGGACCAGCAGATTGTTCCTTTTGTGTTGAAAAAGGACACTCAAATGGTAGAGGATCCGCAAGCTCAAAGTAGCTAGCACATCTCCTCAATGACCAAGGTTGAGGGTGTCTAGGAAAGCGTAATGTATGAAATCCATGCAAGTAAAGGGAAGGAGATACTAGAGGTTCAGAAGGAACCTGAGTGATCTTCCGGGTAGAGTGAAACATACACGCAGAAACAGATGGAGCTTGTTCTCCAGAACCCTCAACAATGTGCAGAGTTGTTGCAACTCTTCCTGGCTAGAACAGAGGTTTTGACACTCTTTCCCTCAACGTTAAGGTTGAGGCTTGTGCCAAGACCATCAACAGGGGAAGAGGAGGTAGAGACCCACTCAAAGAATTCAACGACCAGTGGGATTCCACTGTAGACTCGAGCACCCAGAGATGCAATCCCTTCATCTGCTACCTTTCATAGTGGCCAGCGACACACTTGGTTCGAATGATCAGAGCATCCACTGATCAACTAGAGTAGAGGCTGCAACAGGCCGAGCGGTCTACCAAGTACGCAAGGGATGAAGCGCTCCTTGGGTGGGCATGCAAGACACAAGAAGAACATGAAATTATCTAGGTTGAGCACATAATGGAAAGAGTGCAGGAAAGGCTTGTTGAAGCATGATCAGAAATTTAGAAGGTCGCACCCCAACTTCCTGAAGCTAGAGATGTAGAAGAACTAGAGCATCAAATTGAGCTTCTCTAAGGAGCATGGTCACAACTGGCCATTTGCGCTAAGAATATGGAAGTAAAGTTGCGGTAGACTCAGTAAGAAGTAGAGCAACAACCTTGGAAGCTGTAGGAGCATATGGAAAAGGTAGTGCTAGAAGGCAACAATGCCTGAGCAACACTACATAAGCGCACAACTGAGTGCACAAGGATTTGCAGAGAAGTCAACGATTGGATGGTCATCATCACTAGATGCAACCAAACCTTGGAGGATGTGAACACCAAAATATAGGTGTTGAATGAAAAATTGGCAGCCACGATGGATCCGCTGGAGAAAAATAGAAGTTCGATCAAATCCAATAAGTGGACAATGAACTGAATGCCCTATTTGAGGCACAATCCATAGAAAAGAAGGAGTTGCATGAATTCCGGCCTATCATTCAGAAAATGTACATGTAGATGCATCAATTTGATGAAACAATAGATTCTGAGTTGAACTCATTGGTTGCATCCATGCCCAAGCGATGTATTACAGAGGTGACCCAACAGTTCATTGTAGAGGCATCACTCCTTGTCAGGAAGTGGTAGGATAAAGTTGGAATCTTTGAAGGAGTGAGGAAGAGGGCCTTGGATTTGGTCCCATAGTTGGGCCCTTCATTTGAAGAGGCAAAAGAAGATAAAGAACAAGAAGAAGAGGAAAATAAAGAGGAAAAGGAGGAAAAGGGAAAACAACAATTTCCCCTGGAAGCTGCAAGAGAGCCAAGTACTTGACTTGAGGGAGAGTCAAGGTTTTTGGTCCAAGCCTGTTGGGCCCTTCATTTTTGGGATAAGGAATTGCACAAGATTTTGCCTAGTACGAGTTGCGCAAGCTTCAAAAGACGTTGGACAACAGAGCAAGAAAACGAAACATAAATCAGTTGCAAAAAGGACAACGCAACACCAACAAACCAAAAGTGGTTGCAACAGAACAAGAAAGCGTGCAAGCCAAGACAAAAGACATAACTTAGCTTATATATAGGGATGAATATGATTGTAAAAGGGTTCGATTGAATTGTGAATGTTCAGTTTGATCTTGCCATTACTGTTAGGTTGGTTTCATAGTTATTGTACGTGGCTAAGAGGTTAGAGTTATGAGTCTGTAATGTAACCTGTACACCATTTTTGGAATTAGAGCTCTGTGACATGAGTCCAGAGCTAGGAGTTTGTAACAGAGTGCTACTATGTATATCTGAGTTTGTAAATGAAGAAAGATCTAAAGATAATATGAAGAAAGATCTAAATTTTCAAAACATGTTGTGTCTTTCTATGTTATACTTATGCATTACAATACTTCTTTATGGTTTATAAGTTCCAAATGATGTCTCTGTGTTTGAATGAGTTTTCGCAACATAAGTAGATTCACTTCTTGTGCATAGGAGTTTAGATCTATTTGGTAGTTAGATGTCCTGCGCAAGATTGAGATGAATCTTGAA
>SNQJ01S0152928.1:1696-22845 GCA_010110895.2 Picea sitchensis | reverse complement strand
ATCACAATTAAAACAAATTAAAGGAAGCTTACCTCTATACCTACTATTGGTTCCCTTGTTCAGTGTTTTGATGAAGTTGGCCACTTCTTCATCATCTTCCGAGATGTCACTGCTGCTGCTATATTCTTCTTGTTCATTTTTCTTTTGCTTTGATCTTTTGGATGCTTTGAAGGCTGCTTCTTTTACATCTGGATTTTCCTGCTCAGTTTTCATTTCATATGCTGTGAAGGTTCCATGCAGTTCGTCCATGCTTATTTAGTCTAGATCCAATCTTTCTTCTAGTGCTGATATCTTAGGGTTGAATTTCATAGGAAGAGATCTTAGTACCTTTTGAACAATTACATATTCTTCGATTTCTTCTCCCAATCTTATGATTGCATTCACTGTTTCATCGACTCGTAAGAAGTAGACTGCAATATCTTCATCTTCTTTCATTTTTATTTGTTCGAACTGACCTCTGTAAGTTTGAAGCTTTGCTGCTTTGACTTTTGTATCTCCTTCATAAATATTTTGAAGCTTGTCCCAAATATCTTTAGCAGATTTACAATGTGCAATTTTGGTGAATACCGTATCACTGAGACCATTCAAAAGTGCATTTGTGGCTTTCGAATTATTCTCACCGAATTTTGTTTGTGGAACCGCTGGTGCTATGTATCCATCTACAATTGATTGCCAAACTTGAAATCCCTGTGCTTGTATATATGTCTTGATCCTTATGCTCCAAAAAACATATTTCTGTCCATCAAACTGTGGTATTCCATTTTTATACAAGCTGGTATTCTCCATGATCTACCTTTCAGTGGTTAAACTGATTTCTCAAGGAACCTGCTCTGATACCAATTGTTGGATTACTGAGGGCGGGGTGAATCAATAATACTGAAATTGTAATCCTTTTTATCCAAATAAACCAAGTGTTATATCAATGAGGAATTATTATCCAATAATGAGTAATAAGAAATTAACAATCACACACATACACAATGCACTAATATTTTACATGGAAACCCAAATCGAGAGAAAACCACATAATGATTTTTCTTATATGTCTTGAAGAATTACATTCATTGGAAGCACCAACTTCCTTTGTTTTCGAGCTGCAATTGGAAGGAGGCTCCAACCCCCTAGTTTCTTCGGATACAACCTGAGGGAAGCTCTAACTCCCCAGTTCTCTGGCTACAACCAGAAGGAGGTTACAACCCCCTATGTTCTCCGGCTACACAACCAGAAGGTGTCTACAACCACCTGTCCTTGCCCCGTCCTTCCACCCTGAAGTAGAATGATGGAACCACTATCAACCTGTCACTGTGAGATATACTGCTGTACAACTGTATCAACCTATACCACTGGCCTCTATCCAATATGTACAAATTCTCTGTAATCAATCTGTACCTGAACTGAACATGTATCTACAAATATACAACATGTACGTGACCTGTAGTGATGCAGTCCACGTATGTATGCGGCCTATCTGTTATGCAACATGCGTATGCCTTCTGAAAACTAGGGTTTCCCTTTTCTTGAAAACTTATGACCTTCTATAACTTCTTTCACATAGATCTTTAACCTGTCACTGTATCCGGACTGTAACTGTATCCTGTGCATGCATCCTCATACATAACCTTTACTCAAGGCAAGTATGTCTCTCTCTAGTCATAGGTATGTGTAATCATGAACAAGTATAATATCCCTCACATGATCTTAGTCATCAAACCCTTTCTGATATTCAACTTCTCAATACATCAACCACTACACAAATACAAGCTTTCAACCATGTACCATAAAGACCCTTATCCATATGCCAAGAAATACAAGATGTGCCTCAACAAGAAGTATCAATGATAAATATACCAGCACTGTATTTCTGTATATCTGACTTATACATAATATCCCATGTAGTCACTAGTCTCTCTAGTGAGAATTCTCAAATATCCATTGCCATTCCTCATGCATACATCAAAATCCAACTATTCATAGAAATAAGACATACCTTATGAACCAATGGATAGATTTGATGTATTTGAGCACTTTAGACCTTCCTGGGAGCTTGATCTCATAATCTAGAACCTCTGCATCTTCGTCTCTTCAAGTTTCCATGGATTTACCAACATGTACGCACCCTAATACACTGCCAACCCGCGTATAACTCAGCATGTACGCATCTTGTACACACACATCCCAAGTATAATTCATCATGTACGCACCTTGTACACAGACAACCCGCGTATAACTCAACATGTACGCACCTTGTACACAGATAATCCGCATACACCTCAGAAAATAGGGTTTTGCTGTAATTCTGAGAATTTCGCCGTCAACCCTTCGTGCTACCTTAGACATTCACCACTTCATATGTATCCACAAGTATTTACAAGAAGTTTTACAAAAGAAAATAGATATACAATATGTACAAGTGTGTGTTATGAGTGAACTTTGTCTCTTATTTATATCTTCATGTAGCCTTACACTTTCCTCATTTTAGGGCTTCTTCATTTAAAATAATTTCTTTTTGCAAAGCACTTTGACTCTTGGGGGCTTCTATAAGACTCATGAGGGTTCTCCAACTTCATATGGTCACAAATCTCTAATCGTGAGGAGTTATGTGATGTTCCACATACCACCGGAAATGACATAACAAGCACTATCCCTCTAGGATAGTTTCATTCACAAATTCACTATCCTTCATCTCATTATTCCTCAAATAATCATGGGCTCTCTCACTCCGCAAAGCGTCTTCTCGTGAGAGATTTCACCATAAGGGGACCACTTTGGAGTTCATCCATTTTTACTTCTTATCAACCATGGCAAGACAATAATGAGTCATCTTTACATCAAACAATCTTGGGTCCATTACCCAAACCTTGTGCTACGGGGATTTCTTCAAGGGTTGACATCAATGACAACCAACCTTAATCAACATCAACATTGGGTTGTGATCCCTAAAGATAGACCATTAGATTTACCTTCACAATACTTGATTCTTAATCATCATTGCTATGTTCAAGTGTCTTTGATGTCTTTGAGATAACAAGAAACACAATCACGGGTTTATCATTTTGCGACATAGGAGGTAAGTTGTCCTCTAATCTCCCTGCTTTGTGACTACACAACCAATGTTATGATGTAGCCGACGCTTTTCCCTTTAGGATTGCTTGCAACATGTTTGTGTAAGGGATGTACTAGGTAGCTCCTTACTCATGTTATGGGGATCTTGTTCAAAAAGTCCAAAAGTTGCTACAACCATCTTCACTTAGATTTTTTGTAGTACTTGGACAATGCTGTGCAAGAAAAACTTCACACAAGTTAGAGCATTGTTAACTCGTGAGAAATCTTGAGGAGGCTCCTTATTCAAAACCTCAAGGGGACAAAACCAAAATATGTGTTTCATCATTTTAGCATGCTTACATTGGAATATTGTGGATTTTAAATAACTAGGTAAGCGAGCCTCCTATCTATAGCAAAACACCTCATGATTAGAGACCATGCGAACATTACTTTCTTAGGTTCAAATCTTGAGGATGATCCTTACTAAAAACATCATTTAGCTTATACCACATTAAAAATATAGTATTTCAACATGAGAAAGATGGCATGCAAAGTAAAACTCTACAACCCAATAGAGTTTGTATTTTAAGAGAGAAAATGTTATGGAGATCATTGCAGGGAGGATTTTGACCACGTAGAGACTTGACCCAACCTCAAGTAGACTTGGGAAGGGGACAAAACCAAAAGATGTGTTTCATAGTTTTAGCATGCTTACATTGGTATATCGTGAATTTAAAATAACTAGGTAAGCGAGCTTCCTATCTATAGGAAAACACCCCATGATTAGAGACCATGCAAACATTGCTTTCTTAGGTTCCAATATATGCTTTCACAATGAACATCTAGGTTTTTTGCTTAGACTTGAACCTTCATAACTTATTTAGGAAACTATTGAGCATTGGACTTGTGTGCAACCACTTGTAACCCTGAATTGGCTTGTGCTTGACAATTGATTTATATTTGTTCCACCTCCAATATAGACAATAGGCTTGTGGGGGTTGAAGGCCCAATGTAAGGGAGAGGTATTCAAACTTAAACTCCCAACTTTCTAAGAATAATCCTATTAGGGTTGGACAACCCAAATTTGTTTTAAAGTACATAACAAGAAATCCAACCCTAGATTGGATGTCAAAGAGATCATTGATTGAGGTAGTGAAATTCTTGTAAATCTCGAGGGACAAGAACTAAGGAAACTTAGCTAAGGGCTTCCCAACTTTTTGTAGTAGTGGATTCCACTGGTTGTAGTGGTCATTAAAAACCAATCTCTCCCAGTTAGAAATGGCATGATGGCATCCTAGGATTTCTAGATACTTTGGGCTACAAAGAAACCTCTTACCTTCACCATAATGGGGCTAGTTATGAAGGTTTGGAGTGTAATACCTTTCCAACATTACAAGGCTCTAAGATAAATTTAGGGCCTCAACAAGCCTTCATGTATTATTTACCTTCCACTTCCTGAATGACACGTTTGGTACAAAGGGTGATGCATGAGCATCATTGGAAAGCGTGCAAAACAAGAGATATCAGCGTCTGGGAATCTGTATGGGATCTCAACGCTGGCAGTCACAACAGATATTTTGAAGCCCACCTTAACTCGACGCCAAATTTTACCTTTTGAGGCACGCTTGAACCCAGTCCCGAAATTACCCTTTGAGGCACGTTTGGACAATCGCAAGCAGAGAAGGAGTTTCCATTATGGCTCTGGAATGCGACTAACCTCGATAGTCATTAGGTTAAGTTTAGAGTAGACAAGTAGCTAGGAAAAAAATCCCTAAAATCCCTCTGAGTTAAATAGAGGTTTTGTATGCCCAGATGGGGTTAGCTGCAATAGAGAGGAAAAGTAATCGTAAGAGAACTGCGAGTTAGCATGAGATTTCAGTTTTTAGTTGTTGTAAATTGAATGTATTTGGTAGCCATTTTGGCACTTGTGAATATAACAGAGGAAGGATTGATCCAAATGCATGGTGTGTGAACAATGTTTGCAATTTCCTGTCATTCTGTTTTTATGAACAAGTGAATGAATCTCAAAAGGAGAGAATGGAATTGTGAATGCTAGTTTTTCAGTTTCAATTGTTTCTCTTCATTTGAAGCTCCGCAAGGTGTGCATCTAGCTAGAGGGGAACGCGAGGAGATCGAGAGGAATTTTTTTGTAAGAAATCCCTTTGATCCGAGTTATCGAAATCCCTTAGATGCAAGGAGTGCGCGGGAAATCAATGTCTGTATAAGACAAATATAAGAAGTAATAACACTTCAGATAAGTGTTAGCGAGATCCAGGAATGCCATTTCCTAGGAGGAGCGAAGGGCGAAACCTTCAGAGACTTAGAAAATCTTCTAAGTCTGAAAGATCAATGCTTAGGAGAGTTGGCGCCAAGATATTTGGCCAGGACTAGTTGAGGACTTGAACGAATGGTGGAGAGTCTTCGAGGAGGAAGTGCCAATAGCCATAGGCCGTTGGATCAAGTGAAGCTGTGTGGAGGATAACGATGTGAGTTATTCAATTCTCAAAGCTCAGAAGGGATAGGAGTCATCGATCCAAGGGAGATCTAGACCGTTAGTCCATTTCATGATATCGGGTATCGCGAGTTGGGAGGACAAATGTCCTTGACTTCCAAAACCCCGAAACGCAAAATTGCGATTCACGAAGACGAGATCTGAGCTGTCAGATCGTGGGAAAATCAGGACCATCAGATTGGGGCTCCGAAATATCGACATTTCGACGATCGGGAGAATGAGTGAGAGAACTTCATGAAGTACAAAGTCACGAAACATGAAACACCGACTTGATCACATCCGTCGGTCAAGGGAAGATCTGGTCCATAGATCCCAGACCATCGCGATTTCGTCTTTCGGGACTTGGAGGAGTCAAACGTCTTGCATCGCAAAGTCCCGACATTGTGAATCGTGACGCATCTTTGTGATAAAGCCTGTGGTCACGAGTGTGTGGTCACATAAGGAGAGGAAGGGGAGGAGATAAATGACTTGGAGTAGTCGAGGAGTTGTTGCGCCGAAAACCCTGAAGTCGCGAAACGCGACGCGTCTTTTGAACTAAGCCTGTGGTCGTGCCTGCAGTCATGTGGAGAGGAGGCTCGCGCATAGTGCTGGTTTGCGTGGGCAAAACACAGACAATGACCTATGGATTTAGTGTTAAAGGTTTCAGTTCGAAACCAGGAGAGCCATTTCGGCTCCTGAGTCAAAGATCCTGACCGGGAGGTCGCGCAACCCTTAGGAGAGATAGGGGGTCTGCATCAGGTGGTATCAGAGCCTAAATTATTCGTCTGTAGACTTCATGCGAAATAAAAAGAGAAAAGGAGGAGAGAGAGAACTCAAAGTTGTACTTTGTGTGTGATAGACAGTCAACACAATGCCGCCAAGGAGATGAGGAGAGGCACCTTTAGCCAACCGTGTTGTAGAGAGGGAGATGCGAGAACTTCGTGCAAGATTGGAAACAATGGAAGCACCGCAGAGAAGAGAACCTGATGCTGGAGACGTCAGTGATGGAGACAGTGAGGAGGTTGAAGTTGAAGAAGATGCAACAGATGATGTTACAGAAGAATGCTTGTTGAGAGTAGTTGCCAGATTGGGAGGCAGAGCTAAGATAGAGGTTCCCATGTATGAGGAAAATTTAGATGCTGAAGAACTGTTGGATTGGATAAGATCCATGGACAAGCATTTCGACTATGAATATGTCGATGAAGAGATAAAGGTGAAACATGCAGTCACCAGGCTAAAAGGGCATGCAACACTGTGGTGGGACGAAGTGCAGTCTAAGAGGAGAAGTAAAGGCAAACAGAGGATAAAGAGTTGGGACAAAATGGTAGCCAAGTTGAAGGCTAAGTTCATACCCTAGGAATATCAGATCAATCTGTTCATGAAGTTGCAGAACCTGAGACAGAAGGGGATGACGGTTAAGGAGTACACCGAGGAGTTCTATAGGCTGAACATCAGAACTGGACAAAGAGAGAAATATGAAGAAAAGGTTGCCATATATATAAATGGATTGAGATATGAAATCCAGGATGAGCTCAATATGATGTTAGTTAGAACCATGGAGGATGCTTATCATTTTGCACTGAAGGCAGAGGAGAAGCTGGCCAGAAAACAAAACCAACGAGGAAGGGATAAGAGTCTAGCCCCAACCAAAAACAAGGGGGTTACCCATGACAAAGCACACAAGTCTAAGGACGAGGCTGAGAAACCACACAGTCACTCGGAACGAGGAGGAAGTTCCAGAGGAAGACAAGATGGTGGAAGAAACCATTCTAGAGGAAGAGGCAGAGGAGGAATAAGGTGCTATGCTTGTGGAAAGATAGGACACATGTTTTGGGGATGCCCTGAGAAAAATAAGGAAGGAGGAGGTGAAGCTCACATTTCAGAAGCACAACGAAGAGATGTTGAAGCAGAAGGAGCAGAGGATGGAAGATTCCTGATGTTGAGGAAGGTTCTCTTAAAACCAGAGGCAAAAATTGAGAAGCCAGTGCAGAGAGACAGTCTCTTTAGGACAACCTGCAACACTAAGGACATAGTATGCAAGGTGATCATTGACAGTGGGAGCACTGACAACCTAGTATCCACAGATATGGTGGAGAAATTGGAGCTGAAGACAACTACACACCCAAATCCATACAAGGTCTCATGGTTGCAAAAAGGACACCATGTAACGATTACTAAACAATGTTTGGTTGAAATTAAGATAGGAGGTTATAAATATAAAATCCTATGTGATGTAATTCCCATGGACGTATGCCATTCTCTGTTGGGAAGGCTGTGGCAGTTTGACAGAAATTTCATTTATGATGGGAGAAAAAATACATATACATTGGAGAAGAATGGTAGAACACATATGTTGTTTCCAATAGAAGAGAAGAAAGTGAAAGAGGAAGCCAACACCAACATACTTCTCATGAGTGGGAAGGAACTCCTGAAAGAAGTCAAGGAAGAACATGAGATGCAGTTTGCTGTGGTAAGTAAACCCAAATTTATCCTTACAAGTACATCAATGGATGATTTGCTTGAGGAAGTTCAGGAGCTATTGGATAATTTTGTTGATATAGTGGTGGATGCGCTGCCAAACTCATTACCACCCATCTAGAGTATCAGTCATCATATCGAATTGATACCAGGATCAAGTCCGCCGAACAAAGAAACATACTGATTAACACCTCTAGAGAATGAGGAGGTGAAGAACCAAGTCCAAGAGTTGCTAGACAAGGGTTTGGTCAGGGAGAGCTTGAGTCCATGCGCAGTACCGACTGTGTTTAGTCCAAAGAAGGATGGAGGATGGAGAATGTGCACAGACTCAAGAGCCATTGACAATATCACCATCAGGTATAGATTCCCTTTACCAATAATGGATGATTTAATGGACTGTTTAAATGGAGGCAATTTCTTTTCTAAAATAGATTTGAAAAGTGGATATCACCAGATTATAATGAGAGAAGGTGATGAGTGGAAGACAACCTTTAAGACAAATGAAGGTTTGTATGAGTGGATTGTTATGCCATTTGGCTTAACAAATGCCCCAAGCACTTTTATGAGGCTGATGAATGAAATTATGAAAGATTTCATTGGCAAATTTGTAGTTGTATATCTGGATGATAAACTGATCTTTAGCAGGACCAAAGAGGAGCATTTGAGGCACCTAACATTAGTGATGAGGAGGTTACAACAGGAGAAGCTGTTGATAAATTTGAAGAAGTGCTCTTTTATGAAGATATAACTCATTTACTTGGGTTTTGTGATCTCTTCAAATGAATTGAATATGGATCCAAAGAAGGTGAAAGCGATCTGAGAATGGCCGTCACCAAGAAGCATGTTTGAGGTAAGGAGCTTTCATGGATTATAAAGTTTCTATAGGAAGTTCATTAGAGACTTAAGTGGAATCTGTGCGCCAATGATGGATACGGTGAAGAAGAAGCACAAGTCATTTAGATGGAAAGAGGAAGCCAAGAGGAGCTTCAATATACTGAAGGAGAAGATAATAGAACGATTGATTCTGGTCTTGCCTAATTTTGAAAAGACATTTAAGGTAAGCTGTGATGCAAGTGGAGTTGCAATAGGAGCAGTTTTGAGTCAGGATAAAAAACCTGTTGCCTATTTCAGTGAGACGCTGAATGAGACCAAGAGGAAGAACTCCACATATGACAAAGAGTTTTATGCCATAATTCAAGCCTTGAAGAAATGGAGGCATTATCTTGTCCCACAAGAATTTCTCTTGTATAGCGATAACCAAGCTTTACAATTCATAACCAGACAAGAAAAATTGAATCAGAGGCATGCAAAATGGGTTGAATTTATGCAAAATTTTACTTTTGTCATAAAATATATTGCTAGGAATGCTAACAAGGTTGCCGATGCATTAAGCAGGAGATGTTTAATTCTGCAGGAATTGCAGGTGAATTCCTTGGGGTTTGAACACCTTAAGGATATATATTGTGTTGATACAGACTTCAAGGAAGCATATGAAGCATGTACAAACCCTGTGTTGAGAGATAGAAGTCAGTGGACAAAGTACATGATTCAGGAAGAACTGTTGTTAAGAGGAAATCAGTTGTGCATACCAAAATGCTCAATGAGGGATAATCTTCTGAAGGAGAAGCATAGTGGAGGATTGGCTGGACATTTCATCCATGATAAAACGTTTGCACAATTGAGCAATTCATACTATTGGCTAGGTATGAGAACAAAGGTGATAAAATTTGTGAACAGATGTAGAATCTACCAACATGCAAAGGGGAAAAGACAGAACACTGGATTGTATCAACCATTGCCAATACCAGAGAGGCCTTGGGATGCAATAAGAATGGATTTTGTGTTGGGGTTGCCAATAACACAAAGGGGATTCGATTCCATATTTGTGGTGGTGGATAGGTTTTCAAAGATGACACATTTCATCCCATTCCATAATACCAGTGATGCAACACATGTTGCAAATCTATTTTTCACGGAAGTGGTAAGACTTCACGGCCTACCCAGGAGCATTGTCTCGGACATAGACACAAAATTTGTTGGTCACTTTTGGAGAAAAATGTGGAAGAATATGGGGACAAATTTGTCTTTTAGCTCAGCTTATCACCCTCAGACAGATGGGCAAACTAAGGTAGTAAACACAAGTTTAGGAAATTTATTGAGGAGTTTAGTCACTGAGCATCATAATCAGTGGGATCAGATTCCGCCACAAGCAGAATTTGCATACAATGACTCACCAAACAGGAGCACTGGAAAGAGCCCATTCCAAATACTATATGGAATGCAACCAAGGGGAGTATCCGAGTTGAGAGACTTGGAACAGAGTGAGATCAAGAGCGCTGTAGTAGAAGGTTTTGCTGCTGAAATGAAGAAACTCCATAGCCAGATCAGAGGACAGTTGCAGAGTTCTAACCATAAATACAAGGACAGAGCTGATCAACATTGTAGGGAACTTCAATTTGAAGTAGGGGATCAGGTTTTGGCACATCTCAGGAAGGAAAGGTTCCCTAGGGGAACATATAACAAGTTAAAGATGAAGAATATAGGACCATGTAAGATCTTGAGGAAGTTTGATGCAAACACCTATGAGATTGAGTTGCCAGATGGTGTGGGCATATTGCCCATATTCAATGTTTCAGACCTGTATCCTTACAGGAAAGATGACACAGAGGAACCAGAAGAGAAAGAAAAGATTCAGTGGGAGAAACAAATGCCCGTGGAAGAAAAACCACAGATGGAGGAAATTGTTGATCAGAGGATTGGCAAGAAGACTAGAAGGAAGAACTATTTTGAGTATTTGGTCAAATGGAAGGGACACCCAATAGAAGATGCCAGTTGGGAAAATGAAGCTTCCATCCAGAAGCACGGAAAGTCAGTGCAGGAGCTCATGGACAGGATTCCATGAATTTTTGTCAAGGGGAGTATGATGCATGAGCATCATTGGCAAGCACGCGGAGCAAGAGCTATCAACATATGGGAATCTGTACGAGATCTCAACGCTGGAAGTCATAGCAGATATTTTGAAGCCCACCTTAACTCGACACCGAATTTTACCTTTTGAAGCACGCTTGAACCGAGTGCCAGAATTACCCTTTGAGGCACGTTTGGATAATCGCAAGCAGAGCAGGAGTTTCCATTATGGCTCTGGAATGCGACTGGCCTATATAGTCGTTAGGTTAAGTTTAGAGTAGACAGGTAGCTAGGAAAAAATCCCTAAAATCCCTCTGAGTTAAATAAAGGTTTTGTATGCCCAGATGGGGTTAGCTGCAATACAGAGGAAAAGTAGTCGTAAGAGAACTGCGAGTTAGTAGGGGATTTCAGTTTTTAGTTGTTGTAAATTGAATGTATTTGGTAGCCATTTTGGCACTTGTGAATATAACAGAGGAAGGATTGATCCAAATGCATGGTGTGTGAACAATGTTTGCAATTTATTGTCATTCTGTTTTTATGAACAAGTGAATGAATCTCAATAGGAGAGAATGGAACTGTGAATGCTAGTTTTTCAGTTTCAATTGTTTCTCTTCGTTTGAAGCTCTACAAGTTGTGCATCGAGCCAGAGGGGAATGCCAGGGGATCGGGAGGAATTTCTCTGTAAGAAATCTCTTTGATCTGAGTTATCGAAATCCCTCAGACGCAAGGAGTGCGCGGGAAATCAATGTCTGTATAAGACAAATCTCAGAAGTAATAACACTTCAGATAAGTGTTAGTGAGATCCAAGAATCCCATTTCCTAGGAGGAGCGAAGGGTGGAACCTTCAGAGACTTGGAAAATCTTCTAAGTCTGAAAGATCAAAGCTCAAGAGAGTTGGCGCCAAGATATTTGGCCAGGACTAGTTGAGGACCTCAACGAACTGTGGAGAGCCTTCGAGGAGGAAGTGCCGATAGCCGTAGGCCATTGGATCAAGTGAAGCCGTGTGGAGGATAACAGTGTGAGTTATTCAATTCTCAAAGCTCAGGAGGGATAAGAGTCATCGATGCAATTGAGATCTGGACTGTTAGTCCATTTCGTGATATCGGGTATTGCGAGTTGGGAGGACAGAGGTCATTGACTTCCAAAACCCCGAAACATGAAATCACGATTCGCGAAGACGAGATGTGAGTCGTCAGATCGTGGGAAAATCAGGACCGTTAGATTGGGGCTCCAAAATATCGACATTTCGGCGATCGGGAGAATGAGTGAGCAAACTTCGTGAAGTACGAAGTCGCGAAACGTTGACTTGATCGCAGCTGTTGGTCAAGGGAAGATCTGAACCGTAGATCCCAGACCATCGTGATTTCGGCTTTCGGGACTTGGAGGAGTCAGATGCCTTGCATCGCAAAGTCCCGACATTGCGAATCGCGACACATATTTGTGATAAAGCCTGTGGTCACGAGTGTGTGGTCACATGAGCAGAGGAAGGGGAGGAGCTAACCTCCATTAGCCCTCATCAGGGTTTCGGGACTTGGAGGAGTCGAGGAGTTGTTGCATCGAAACCCCGAAGTTGCGAAATGTGATGCGCCTTTTGGGCTAAGCCCATGGTCGTGCCTGCGTTCAAGTGGAGTGGAGGCTCGTGCCTAATGCTGGTTTGCGTGGGAAAAACACAAACAAGGACCTGTGGATTTAGTGTTAAAGGTTCCAGTTCGGAACCAGGAGAGCCATTTTGGCTCATGAGTCAAAGATCCTGACCGGGAGGTCGCGCAACCCTTATGAGAGATAGGGGGTCTCCATCAAAGGGCCTAGACTTGAGTGTGAGTTCTTATAATATCTAGACCTCCCTATTCTTTCGAGGTGAAAAATAAGTCCCAACTTGCCCCATGATTGTCATTGTCCCTAGAGTTGTTATCTCACATAAAACTTATTAGATCCTTCTCCAAAATTTGATGGGGTTTAATGAAGGATATCTAGCAAGAAGAAAAATATACATGGGTGTCATCAAGCAACTAAGTGCATATGTGAAATTTGCCTACAAGGCCCATGGGTTTTGTGATCCATTTATCCACCTTCACAACCCTTTCGACCACCAACTCCCATAAACGCTTAGGTGAGGCTTGAACTATAAACAATTTCCCAAGAAACATAAAGACTTGGCCATGTTGTGCTAGGACAAGCCTTGACTCTTAAGCTTATTAGGAATTGGGCACTGATTTTGTTTATAACATTGAGTTTTGGTTCATTAAACATTCAACCCCAAGGAAATACAACATGTCCAAGCATTCCATAGTATTATCCCATGAGGATCACTTCTCCAAAATGGTGATGAAGGATTCATCAATAAAATGCCCATTAATAAGTTTCCTAGATTTTATTTGAGGTAGAGGAATTCCTTTGATGCGATATTGACCCATTTTGTTACAAATAAGATAAGCCAAGGCTTAAACAACTAAATATGAGTGGGGGAAAGGGGAAAACCATGTTAGATAGACCTAAACAAACCATTTTTTTATTTTCATATGTTTATGGACAAACACATCAAAGTCTCAACAAAAAGGGTTTCTACCACGCTAGAAAGAAAGAAAGAAAGAATATGGGATTCAACATAGCTCAAATGAAAGGTTATTCCACATGACAAGCGTTTCCAAAATCAATTTTAATGAAGAGTGCATCTAGACCCGAGGATCATGCCCATTATATGTCCTCTCATACACCAATAAAATTACCCAAGATTAGTTGGCGTTGGATGAACCTAATTTGCCCAAGTCGAATTATTTTGGGCATAATGTGCTTGATGTGAATTTCCATAGCCTTCACAAAAATCTTATAGGACGTGTTAGAACACTTTATATTTTTTCAAACAAAAAATTAAATTTTGAAGTCTTTTTGTCTTTTCAAAAATAAATTTTGAAAACTTAGGGGTTTCATTTATTTTAAAATAAAAAAGCTTTCCGTTATATCTTGACAAGGCACATACAAAATCAACCATAAAAAATTAACAGTCATCTAGATCGACGATTATCGTGATTTCACAATTATTGAATTGTGTAAGGGTTAAGAAAAAGAGTAGTACAAAGTTCACTTCGGGAATTCATGATTCAGGAGTTCAAACTCAAAGTATTTAAATCTCTAAAAAACCCCGAAGTTGCGAAGCTCCAGAGTCCCGAAGACATGTTCTCACAAAAATATTTTAAATAGATCTATTGTTGAGTCACATGTCACGTGTCAAAAGCTTTATTTGTGCTCACACATGACACTCTTTTTGGGCACTTTAGTCGCATCATTCACACATTTTTGAGTGACACGTGTCACTCATTTTTTATGACACATCATTAACAGTGATGTCATCAATGCCACATCACTCCGTAAATTCAGCCTTCAGGAGATCAATCAAGAACAAATACAAAGAAGCGCCGGAGCACCGAAGTGCCTAAGCACCTGAATGGTCATGATAATAAATCACTAAAGGTTAAGGGGCTAAGTAGGTTTAAATAAGTGTGATTAATGATAAGTAATCACTCTACAAATTCGGACTTCGGGGAAACTCCACTCACCACAAACATAAACTCACAAAGCCCCGGAGCTTTGGAGTTCCAGAATCCCGAAGTACTTAAAATTAAAAAGTGACTTTAAACGTTGATCATTTAAAATGTAATAATAATTAGGGGTTAATTAATCACTTCGTGAATTTAGTCTCTAAGAGATATTTATTATGCTGCATTCAAAACTCCCGAATGCCGAACTACTGAAGTACTTTACCTTAGTTATAAGCATTCAAAATGTATCCAACTGGCTAGGGTAAAACATTGGAAAATGTTTGCGACGACCAGGTAATAAATTCGACAGATTTTGATATGATTACTCTGTCAATGGATTAATGAGAAGATAATTATTCATTTTTTCATAAAGAAAGATATTTCGAACTTCAAAGTTTTTTTTTATTAGCGTCCAAAACTTTCGAATTTCAGCATTGATAACTCAAAAGATTTTCTGCTTGTCATAGAAGGATCAATTTCAACATTTGGGAATCATGGGACCGCGTAAAGCAGGAAGGAAACACGATTTGTTTACCAAGGAATCAAACCTGAATGTAGATATACTTTCAGACACTACTGCTCGAATGACAAACACCATTAAATCTTGGAAGCAGGTTTATGACATTTTAGAGCAAGAAATTTCTCTCTGCTCCTATGATTCAACTGAAGAGTGGAATGAGTCATTTTCAGCTAAGCTAAGTCAGGTGGCTAATGTTGACGAACACAACTATGTTAGACATTCTCCAACGTACAAACCTGTGTGGTGTGGACCATTGCAACTATGTGAAGCCTTTATCTCAACTTACAAACCCTAGAGAAATCCCCTAAGAAGGGTTCGTGGTTCCTGCCTGGGACAGAGCTAGGAATGTAGAGATGACCTCCTCCATGAAGAGAGTTGAGAAGAAATCTAGATGATTATCTGGTGGAAAAACGATCTATTGAGTTAGGACGTGCCTGTGGCTGAGAACAAGGTGAACGTGTGAAATCCCAAAAGTGATGGGCACATTGTCATGTGAATAGAAATGAAGATGATGTGATAGCCTCCTCTGAGCAGCAGAGTTGACGAGAAGACTCCAGATGATTCCCCTGTCGGTGGCAGTGGGAAAGAAGATCTGTAGAGTGGACGTGCCTGTGGACGAGCACATGTGAACGCGTGAAGACCTGGTTCTTTTGTGTAATGTAGTGAATCCGAGTCTAATATAAGTAAGGGATGATTCTCCATTGTGGAATCACATCTTCCTTATGAGTTTGGAAATTTCAGCAAGTACATCTACTTGGCAAAAGGTGCGCACCTCTCTTGGGCGCTAGATTTCTAGGGTTTGAAGCACCCTCTTGTGTGCTAGGGTTTATTTTGGTGGAGGTATTTCTCTTGAAGAATATAGCAAAGGATTTGGATGGGTTTCTTCTTTTGTTGAGAAGGGTTTCCTAGGATACTTCTTGTGTTCTTGTGCATGGTGTTTCTTCTTGTGATCGTGGTTGCTGCAACATTATTGTTTATGGTTAAGTGAAATGAAAAAATGGAATGAACTTCATGCTTAACCTAGCTTATGAAAAATCAACAGCTAAGTCATAACTTCATAGAGCTGCATCTCGACCGAAACCAATGCCATATACCGATAAGATAAGCTGGGCCTTAGAGCATGTGGATATCCCAACAAGAACCATCTACATTCACCAGAAGACCATTGCCATCTCCTTTCAACCTAAGGATATTCAAGTAATGTATAAATTAATCTCTAACCCCAAATATACTTGCAATGCATCATTTATAATGAAGTTTGAAGATGAGGAATGTACAAAATATGGCAGAACTATGCATGATATAGTAAATTCCTGGTGGGGAAATCAAAACAAGTTGAAAACTTATAGCCACAGTATCTATTCTAGAACCTCTTGTGATGCCCATATTTTGTACATTTCCATGATGCTCTGTAGAATGTTTGGAAAGAAAAATTCTGCGCACTTTACCACAGAATGGGTTCCCATAATCCATGAAGTTGTCGAGGGATATACTTTTGATTGGGGAAAAATGCTGTCAGATAACTTAGCCAAGCAAATTGGGGATTACAAAACTCATAAATTGAAAGGAGAAAATGCTCCTTTTTACATGTCTGCATATATTATGGATGCAATTTGTTTCAGGACCCCATTTTCTCTTATGAATTGGAGTTGGACTCCGATTGTCACCGAGCCCATACATTTTTATCATTCTAAGTTATGGGAGGAAAATTCAAAGGATTCCTTTTATGAAATTTGTCATAACATGGTCATTCTAATTCATGAAGCTATCTATGGTTAGCCTCCCCCCATAATTTTAGAATAAATCATAGGAAATTTAGGTACCATTGCATATTGGTATATTGAGGAAAGATTCTCCTACATCAGGGTGTTCAGTTGCTTTGCATCTCCTCATGCTCTTCCCAGATTCTTTCCAGACGTACTTGTTTGCAGAGAAGTAGCATATTAGACAATCTTAGGAGGAATTACCAAAGCGCTGAAGGTGGCACATAAAAGAGTTTGACCAACCTTTCCCATACAGGTTGGCCTATTTTTATTATCTAACTTTGGACACACTAAGGTGGAGGCTTCGACCTTAGAAGATATAAAATTGGTTGACATTGAATACAAAAGTCATGATCCACATAGGGTGGTTGAAAAACATTTATTTCAATTCAATATGAAAATATACATCCATGAAGATTCACCCTATGATGAACTTTTCAAAGGAGTTAGATCTTATGATGAAGTTGTATCCAGATTTCAAACACTGCCTCAAGATCAACAATCAGGCTTCCTTAGCATTTAAAAGCACATAAGGAACAATCTACCCAAAATATTGCAGGAAGAACAAAAAATTAATCCAACTTCACAGGTGGTTGAATCAACAGAGCTCAAGCAACATAACTTGCACGAAGACAAAGCTAGGGAGCCGGAAAAGAATTCAATTACATTAGCCAAAGAGGAAAAAATAGCAGAAATATGCATACCATGTAAAGGAGATCATGAATTGTTAACATCATTTGAAGATTTTATGAAACATGGGCATAATTTTCCTCTGTCAATATCAAACACTGAAACTCCAGTGAAAGATAATGCAAATCAAGGGGAATCTACTGCACTTATTACTCCTATCCCATCTTTGACTCCCCTGGCAACATGTTTTGATCTACCTTGTTCAAAGGTTATTAATATAGATGACCTGAAATCTATTGAACCTGAAGATATGCCTTCATCAGATTTCATTTTCAACGAGAAAAGGAAGGCTATCATACGAAGGGAATCTCGAGAGAAGGAGGGTGGAACTACCAAAACGCATAAAATAATATATGATGGACAGGGACAAAGTGACCCTGAATTCACAAAAGAAGTTGCAGATCCATTGGGAGCCTTTGAAACTCCCAACTAGTGGTCAGTGGATAATCTTAGAAAGCAATTGGACCAAAATAATCTTCTGATCGAACAATTGCATAATTATATGCAACAAATGGAATTTACTTCCAGAGATAAAATCAATTTTGATATGGAACAAATCAGACAAGGTTTTGAACAACACATCAAGAAGTTATAAGACAAATTGAAAGCAAGTGTTTAGAATCAAAACTTTACTAATAACATGCTTTCTCAGCGAGATATGTTAATAGAGCAATTGTAGACTCGAATAACCTCATTCGAGAACACAGTAATGGGCATTTCTTCCTTCAAGAAACATGAATCAGGGGTAAATGAAAAATTGCAAGTTTCCCAATAGGATCTGTATGAAAATATGGATATTATTCAAAAACATTATCAAGCAATAAATAATTCTATGAAGAATATCTATGAAAATGAGAGGGAAGCCTTTACGTCCATATCCAAATTCCAAGAATTCATAGTTTGGAGGCAAAAGATTAATGTACCTGGAATTGCTCCCTTTTCACAATTTGAGTTGGTAAAGGGAGAGATGTGTTTAAAGGTCTGGGAAAGTAATCTTGAAGAAAGTAAAAGGATAGCCAGAGAGGAAAAAGAGGTTTTTTTTAATGCTCTTTCAACTGTAGATTTGGAAATGGAAAAGGTTGATGTCAGTGGTATTCATGATACACTTGGACAAATTGAGATAAAAAAGAACAAAGAAAGTCTAAAGAAAAAAAGAGAAAATGTACAAAATAACATACTTCAGGTAAATCATGTTGATCTACGAATAGTAAATGAGCTGCTGGTGAAGCCCAGTCTACAACAAAAAATCATACAATAGGAAGTTGTTAAAGTTTAAGAAAAGTTACAATTGGTGCATAAAAATACTTTCTCATTTGAGTTAAATGAAAATGTCGAACCTTCCAAGTTCGTTGTTGCATTAATGGAACTACATGCACAATTCAAGGATTAGAAAAAACCAAGTACATCCACGAGAAAATAGAAGGTGAAGGAGTTTCCAACAATACGAAATAAATCTCAGTGGATGCCTAAAAATATTTGTTATATATTTTAGTTTAGATTCTATTCTATTTTGAGAACTAAGAAAGTGGAACGTCTAACCACTTTTTGTTAAGACAATTTTTGCATAAATAAACAAAAGAAAGATCTATTCTGGGCTTCTTCTGGCTGAATGTAAAATATAACCTTCTTTATGCCAATTTGAAAGAGAAGACATAGATTCTACGTTTCATTTCCTTGAGTTATGTACTTTCTGTGTATTGTCATTTCGCAATTCATATTTTCTTCATTCTATGACTCTTAAAGATTGAAATGCTACAACTTAGTAACACATCTACTGTGGTCCATTTAATCAGAAGTTTGTTCAACTACAATTTTTCCTCTGTTTATATTGTGAGTAAAACAAGACCTGTTTCTGTGTGAATTTACTTATTTAAAATTTATCTTTAAAAGATTCATTCGAAATAATTCTTCTACTACAGATGAGGTAAGATTTATCAGTGTTGGATACTGTTGGTTAATGAGATTTATCAGTGTTGGATACACTGTTATTAATGTTGGTTGTCATTGATGCTCAACCCTTGAAGAAAGCCCCTAGCACAAAATGTTTGGGTAATGGACCCAAGATTGTTTTGATGTAAATATGACTCCATTATTGTTTTGTCATGGTTGATAAGAAGTAAATATGGATGAACTCCAAAGTGGTCCCCTTTATGGTGAAAAGCTCTCAATCGGAAGACGCTTATGGAGTAAGAGAACCTGCTTAATTGTGGAATAATGAGATGAAAGACAATGAATTTTTCAGGTAAACTATCCTAGATGGATGGTTCTTGTCACGCTACTTGGTGGTATGTGGAAGGTCACATAACTCCCCACGGTTAGAGAGTTGGCGACCATGTGAAGTTGAGAACCCAGTTTTGGGTAATGGACCCAAGTTTGTTTGATGGATAATTGTATGATTTTTAATATATTTTGAAGGTAATACTATTCTACATGGATAGTACATGTCATTCCATTTCTGGTGGTATGCGTGGAATGTCACATAACTCCCCACGGTTTGAGAGTTATTGCCTACGAAGTTGGAGGACCTCATATATCATCTTAGAAGCCCCAAAAGGTCAAAGTAGTCAAAGTGGTTTGGTAAGAGATTTTAAAAGGTAGATAATAAAGTGAAGTGATGAGTGTATTATAATTCAAAGTGAATACAAAATAAATTATTTAAATAATAAATTTAATGGAGAAATTGGAAGTGGGTTAACTCTAAAATAAGGAAAGTGGGCCAAGTGACCTAGAAGATGTTTTTAAGGAAGCTACTTGGAGACTATAAATAAGAGGCAAGGCTCTCTCATTTTAATCAAAATTGAGCATATTGAATAGCTATAGGTGTCTGAGGTAACCAAGGATATCTAAGCCAAATTTCTGAGGGAAGGTGAAGAAAAGAAGACCGAAATACAAGGAAGGATAAACTCTTTTGGTGGTGCTTTCTAAAGTATGTTATTTACAGATCATCTCACCATTTTCTCTATAATTTTTTTTCTATAATGATTCAGACCGTGAAATTTCTATGCCATTGAGAAAACATACCCAAGTATCTGTGGTAAAATATTTAGCTTGTGGGTCGTTGTATTTTGGGAGTTACACTCCGTGGAAAATAGGGTTTGTGGCTAGTCTTGAAACCAGTAAAAAACAAGTGTTTCGGGTAAAACCGTCATAACTTCTTTATAACAGATCCAAATTTAGTGAGACCAAATGTGTTGGTTAGGGTACAGTCTGTATTATTCTGTGTAATAGTTTCAGATCAATTCAACTAATATTTCGTGCGAGACACTCTCTACAAGGTCGCTCTCTAGAATAAATCATAATTCAACAAGGTATGCCATTTTTTCTATAACTCATTTTCTGAGAGGTTCCAAGTAGTGAAACCTGGAGGAATTGCATAAAACACATTGAAGAACATTGTGTATCAGTTTCATATGTTTATACATTACAGGTTCAAAGTTATTATTACTTCAAGTTATGGTTGTTGACTAATCAAAAAATAGGCATGTGAGACTAAAGAAAAGTTTGATGAAAATGCTAGTCTCTTGTTGTTAAAGTTAAGGAAGGTTTGCAAGAATGTGATAATATAAACGAGGTCTATTACAGAGCTACAAATCATATTTGGATGATGAAATTGATGAGGACTTTTGGTTGAGGTACATGTTGAGTACATGGTTGAGACAAGTAGTTGATGAGTTGGCACATACATGAGGTGTATAGTTGATGATGTTGGTACATATTGATGA
>SNQJ01S0152927.1:0-22845 GCA_010110895.2 Picea sitchensis | reverse complement strand
ATTCAATTCTTGGAGTACTCTGATCCTATAGATAATGTTACTCAATGTATTCTCTGAAACTCCTCTAATTTTCACTCCTTGAATCCTCCCCAAAAAGAGGTTATAGAAAGAATGGTAGACTTTATTCAATTCTGGTTTGTTCAAAAGACCCAACTTGTACAACATTCCCCATGCTCAATATTTAACATCGGATTCTGAAACTCGCATACAAGAAACTACAGTCCGTACTCTTTCCAATGGAAGTGGTCGCACTACATTTGGAGTCCTTATGAAAAATTTATGACTGTTTTACCCAGAACACTTGTTTATTGACTAGTTTCAGGACTGGTCACAAACCCTATATTCCACAGAGTGTATCTCCATAATTATAGCGATTAAAGAGGTGAAATTTTTACCAGAGGTACCTTGATATGTCTTCTAAATACCATATAGATTTCACCATCTGAATTGTTCTAGAAAAAAAGTTATAGCAAAAAGGGTAAGATGACCTGAAAATAACATACCTTAGAACACATCACCAAAAGACTTCATCCTCCCTTGAAATCTGGCCTTCTTTTACTTCTTCTTCCCTCTGAAATTCGACTTGTATCAAATGAATGTATAATCATATTTATTTATACCATTTATGTCACTTCCTTTTAACATTAGGGCCGACCTGACACTTTCTTATTTTGTAATTATTTTCTTTACAATTATTTTCAAGGCCTACATGCACTTCCTTTTTCAATTTCGCACTATGTCATCTTCAGAAATTCATTTGTCCTCAACCATTAGGATCCATGTGTCGTCACCACATACCACGGAAACAACATGATGTATACCTATCTTCCGACTGGCGGTGTTTTATGCAAATGCATTTTCCTTCATGTCAAATACCTTTATCAATCTTAGGTCAAAACCCATGACTAGGGTTGACATCAATGACAACAATCAATCTTCAAGTAATTATACCTCCTAGTCTCCTATACCAAGGATACATTTTCGTGGAATCATCTTGTAATTGAACGACTATCGTGTGGGAATGGGAGTTTTCCCCCTCGAAGAGCCTTATCATCTGAATTTATCTCAAGGCATTTGTACTTATTCGAGGTTTCTATGATATCTTGATATTTGGCTCTTAACATATGGTACTGACTCGAGGTCTTGGTGTTTCGTTGCTACATATGAGACCTTGTCATTTTCGCTATAACATTTTTACAATGATTGAGGAAAGGATATTTACTATAGGATCAAGTTACGATGGGTTCAAAATTCAACTCTTGGGGCCATATACTTTCAGAGATACAACCTTTCTAATATAGAGTTTATGGGAATGTTCTAAATTGAGACATTTTGGATTTTCAACTAAAATATGATACGTAATGTTTTGAGACCACGAAATCGAGGAGGCTATTCACAAAACTTAGTAAAGGTATATGTGGTTACAATTTTAGTTTCTGGGTCATCATAAATTTATAAATAAACCTTTAAGTAAAGATAGAGACATCATAAGTTTTGGTTGTGGAGTTTGATTATCTTCTTGATTAAGAGGTCCTTTCTTTCAGCGGTGTTTATACCCCATGAAGTATTTACACCCCATAAGTATGTACACTCTTCCATTTGGGGGAGTCGAGGAGGGTACTCCCTACTGTGAATTTGGGGAAAATATATATTATGGCAAATCTACATTGTAAATCAGGCCGTTTCATTATAAGGTCGCAGATCTATGGTAGAGATTATGTTAGGTTTTTTCCTAAAGGCAACCACATTATTAGGGAAATGTATTGTGTCTATGGTGGATTGCAAATATTGTGATACGAGAGAGAGGAAGGCGTGAGAGAGAGAAGAAGAAGTTATAGTGGGTCTTGTTGTAGGTTGTATCCCTTTCATTTTGTTGGATAATACAATAAAGGAAGGACTGGCAATTTCTCTTGTGGGCGTAGCCCTCACTGGGTGAAATTTCCATAACATATATTAATGTCTCTCTTGTATTGTGTATCTTTTGTGTTTTGTTTTTACACTTATTTTTTATTTTATTGCTCGCGGTCCCGTTTTTCTAACAACGGGTACCAGAAGGTAACTTGTAAGGGAAAGAGGGTTCCTGGTTTGTGTGTGAGCAATGTCGGAAGATGGTAATTTTAGGGTCGAGAAATTTATTGACCAAAACTACTGATTACATGGAAGATACTTGAGGCGAAAGATTATTTATATCATAAGGATCTATTCCCTACCATTGGTGGAGTAGAAAAGAAGCCAAAGGCCATGAACGATGGAGAATGGGAGATCTTGCTTAATGTGAAGGCTCTAGGAATGATAATATTCTAAGCTTGGGCGTTAGTGGCTTTCAATATTTCCAAAAGAAAAGATATTGGTTTGATGGATGCATTGGCCAAATTGTATGAAAAAGCCTTTGTGTCCAATAAGGTATTTCTAATGAAGAGATTATTTAATATGAAGATGTGCCGGAAGGTGGGTCATTACTTGAGATCATTTAAATGAATTTAATGTGGTTATTAATCAACTAAGTTCGTAAAAGTGGACTTTGATCATGAGGTTAGAGATCTTCTAATATTTCTTGATATCATTACTTGGCTGGAGCAGCTTGAATTTAATAAGTAACTCATCTCACGGTTTCTAAATACTTTAAAATTTGATGATGACGTTGATGTTATCCTTAAAGTGAGGGAAATGCGGTGGAAAAGCGGTGAAAAAATCGAGGTATCGTTGAACAGGGGAAGACGAAAGGATATAGGAAAGGGTTTTGGGAATCATGGAAATTCTAGGAAGGAAAGATACAAATCGAGAATTGAAATATAGAGTGCTAGAATTGTGGAAGAAAGGACATCTAAAGAAAGGCTGCGAGAGCTCAAAAGAAACAAAGAGATAGACGTTAGGAATCTCCATCCCGAGCAAATGTAGCGGGTGATGTGTTACAAGATGCTTTGATTCTTTATGTAGATAATATTTAAGGTCTTGGGTAGTAGATTCAAGAGCTTCATTTCATGCCACACCCATAGGAAACATTTTCAAGATTATGTTCAAGAAGGTGATTTTGGACGGGTTCATTTGGGTGATGCACCGTACAAAATTGTTGGAATGGGGAAGGTAGAAATAAAGAAAAAGAATGGAAATGATTGGTTGTTGAAAGAGGTAATTCATGTTCCATATCTAAGAAAAATTAGAATTTAAACATGGTAGTTGGAAAGTGAGGGTTGTATATCCATATCTACAGAAAAGGCGATAGGGATATGCGCAGGTCATTGGTGATAGCGAAAGGAGGAAAGGTAGGTACATTGTATTTGTGTAGCATTTATCTACGAGCTCTTCTATCCTTTGCTTCTATACTTAGGAGTGGATACAACACTATGGAATCATAGGCTTGAACACAAGAGTGAGAAGGGTATCAGGATACTTTCAAAAATAAATTTGTTTCAGATCTTAAAAATTTATTTGGACTTTGTTGGCGGCCGGGAAGTACCTCCTGGATTGCTTGCAGGAGAAGCGAGCCGATGCCCATCGGTTTAATGTTACGCGATTTGTTTAAGGGTGATCAAAATGGAGGAAAACTTCGAGGTATAAAATTCGCCCAACAGAACCGAGCATGCATGAAAAGAGTGAGGAGTCTTGATAAGCGCGCTCAACGGTGAATTAAGTAGTAAAAAGGGGTGAGTAGGTGGAAAGAGATGCATAAAGAAGAGTGCAAGGGTCATCAGGAACATCGGTTTACGCTTGAGGCGAAGAAGAATACGTGAAACACAAAATCCTTTCATTCAAAATTTCAAAATACCGAGAGGGCACAACTCGCGTCTCTAACTTCAAAATCCCTTTAACAAGATGTTAAAATTTGGCGATACTAAGCGTGGGAGCGAAGATAGATGGAAAGGTGAGAACTGTTTGTTATAAACCAGAAATCTCAAACACGGAGGCATAGCCAGGAAACTAGGATGTCGCTGAAACTTTACGGTTAGGAGCTTAGCTCTACCATCGATAGATACAAAAATGGAAAAAATACCTACATATACTCAAAACAACAATAGCATTAGAACGAAAAATGCATTGAAAGCTTTCATGCGGCGGCCAGCCGGTCATATGAAAAGATCAATACAACTTAGCCGAGGCCGCGATGGTATTCAAACGATTTCCGCGGTGAAGATAAAATTGCCTTAAATTCGCGGTACTCTCCCATTAAAATGAGGCGATCTAACAATACAAGCTGCTTCAATAAGCGCTTCTTGGGATTGAAACGGCCGAACTCAACTTCCGACATTCGAGATTTCACCGAGGGCTTTATAATACGCCACGGTCTTGAGCTGTCTTGGGGATTGGGCATGGAGGCTGGCCGGAAGATAATATTATGAAACCGAGGAATGGTGGTCTTCGGAGTTATAAAGTGGCGGAATGAGAGTGGCGGAATGAGTGGAAGGGTAGCGGAATGAGAGAAATCGATGGAGGATGATTAGGTGGTAGAGACCTCGAATGCGAGGAAAGAAAGATGGGAGAAAGCTTGAATTCACCACTTTTAAGGTGAAGTGACGTGAAGGAAAAAAGGAGCGGGACATGTGGCAAGTAGCGAGTGGATGGTGAGAAAAAGAGAACACCACGCGGACCAAAGAGGGGAAGTGGATGGATGACACCGCGGTATTGAAAGCGGAAGGAAGATGAAATGATGAAAGGAGGGCCCACACTGGTTCGCTGCGGGCAGGCGAAGGGCCTCATTGATAAATTGCTGATGAGTGGCTTCCGTTGGAAATTTTCATATGGAATTCCGGACCCCCAGCAAAGGTAGGAAACGGGGGGGTCGGAATGGTCTTCATCGCCATTGATCGGGGCGCGCTGATCTGAACCGTTAAAGAGATGCGCCCCCCGATTCCAGACCCCCCCCACTATTAAAGGTAGAAAGGCAAAGGGGGTCGGGAATCTAACCTTGGCGTACTGGACTGGCGGATACTGGACGATCGAGAAGCGGCGATTCTCGTTTAACTTGGACACATTTTCACACAAAACTTAGGACAAGTGCGTTTTAAACCCTTTTCTCTCACCTCTGACCCCCTTAACCAGAAAAAATCGCTAACATTCGGCTCCATGAGGGATGGGGAAAATTACAATGACGCTCCTAAGAACTCTTTTTACCGGACTTGGTGCACTTTGTTGTTGAAGGTTATGGAGTCATTTATTAATTTGAAAAATAAAACAAAATGATATTTACAAAACAAAACAAAAGCGAGCGGTACAGCGGCTCCAAAGAGAAACATTTCTTTAAGAAATGCCCATTGGTAGGCCATTAAAAACTTCATTACTTGTCTTCGGATCCACAGCCAAGTGTTCGTTACGAAACTTCGGGATAGCGAAAGGCGGCGAGAGGAACATCAATTTCTTGTGTTTACCCTTTTCATGCGGGTGCATCCCACTTGAGCACTAGATCACCTTGCTCCCGAACTGGATTCTTCTTGTTTTTTACGTCAAAAAGAAGCACGCTTGATCTTAGCGACGATTGTAAGCTCATGGGGTTTTGCTATACGATGCATTACACTTTCCACCATCGTGAATTCTTGCGACTTTGGTTAGGTTCCCCTCATAGTCTTGGAGGAGATTTTTCCTTGATCCAGAGCAAAGGCCGGAATTGAGACGACCTCAATCCCCGCAAACAAAGGTGGAAGGGAGAAGACCCGAATTTCTTTGTTGTCGCCGTCGGCCCAAAGAGAAGTGAGCTGAGCTTGAGTCCAGAGCTACTAACTCTCAATAGCCTTTTACGACGCTTGATCGGTTTTATTAGAGGATTCTGTCAGTCCGTTTCCTTGAGGTTAGTAGGGAGTGGAGTGGATTAGAGAAATCCCAAATTGTTCACAAAATTTGATGAGAGGCTCCGAGGCAAAATGGGGAAGCGTTGTGGGTGACAGACTGCTTCAGAGCGGTGAACCTAGCTATGATGTCTTTCTAGGGAGGCGATGATTACTTTGTGAGGTGCTTACGGTGGAGGACGGCTATCCATTTGAATTTGTGGAAGATGGGTTGTTGTCGAAGTCGAAATTGGTGCTTTCGAGGAGGATGAATTTCCAGATGAAGTCCAATCCCCACTGGCGAAGGGTCGAGACCACCACTACACCGGGTTTCAATGGAGATTTAATTTCTTTGCTTCCACTTTGAATTTAGCGACATTTGATGCAAGCTCCTGGTTTCCACTGGAACTATCGAGGAAATAAGGTGGGCTAGTAGGCGCTGACTGGGAGGATCCTTGGTAGGTCTTCCAAAAATAATGGCCTCCACATGGATATTGTAGATGTTAGCAGCCGCTTTTGGGCTGCTGGGTCCGGTTGCATGAGTAATACCCACGGGGTCTTTCCCCTAATACAATGCTGACCAATGAGACAATACACGACAACTTTGAACTTTAAAATACGGCTTTACTTTTTCCATCCATCGGTGGTCTCAACTCCAGCGGAAATACAAGATATATTTACTTTGGGGGCATCGCGATAGTGGCATAATGCGCACGAGAACCCACATCCGGGACCATGCAAAACTTATTGATAAGGAGGAATTGATTTCCAGGCTTTATAATTGGATTGGTGATGTAGCCCAAACCACTGCTTTATTAGCTTGGTGGAGAGCTACGGCTGCGGGGTAGGAACTACGGGATCTTTGAATCCATTTAAGATCTAGCGCTGACATAAGAATGTCCTTGCGAGGGGTTGAAGGGGACTGCTGAAATGTCTTAAGGTAGCAAAGACATAGACCACGAAAACACTGAGAGAGATTTCACCAAGGCATAAGCACCTTTTTCCATGATCTCATATAGGAACTTCGGCGCTCACAGAGCACTTGCTAAAAAGGCAATAGGTTTCTCTTTCCCTTGATCATTTTTACACCTTGAGAACCGCTGCGATTGTGTTAAAGGAGGCAAAAGAAAATATCATAAAATATTTAGAATGTCTGGGCTGATAAACCTGCGGAGCCTCGATCCAAATAACTTTCTTATTTGGTCAACTTCCCCGGGTTCCAGGTCCATTTTATTTCGCCAGCCCTTCGAGCATGGGCGTGATGTTCCTGAAATCCGACAAAATTTGGGAATATAAAACCTCCCTCGAGGAAATTAATCCTTCCAAAATGCTTGAGGTTTTCTGGATGCAAAGGGAGTGTGGGGCTGAATTGCCTCTACCGTCAGGTCCAATTCTCCTCCCTCTGGCGAGACTATATGGCTAACGACTTCCCTCTTTCATTGCAAACAATGATTTCTTTGGATTCGGGGAAAGATAAAATCTCACGACGCCGAAACCCTCTTTCAAGTGGGAGTGGTGGCAATATCGGTCTTAAGGAGAAGACCCGTTATGTCGTCTAAGTAGATACCCGCATTATCTTTTTCCACGATGAGGCTATGTCGTAACCGTTGAAATGTTGCTCCAGTTCATCAACCCAAATCTTGGCATGCATGAATGTGCTAGCAATTGGTGAAAATTTGTCTTTTCGTCTTTGAGGCATGGTACGATATCACGATTATAGGCTGAAAATCCATCAATCATGGAAAATAGAATTTCCATGATTGACATATACGCAGTATTTGTTCCATGTTGGGCAGGGAGTAATTATCCTTCCTTGAACTCTTGCTCAGGTTCCTGAAATCGACCGCAGTCGATTTCTCGGCTCTTCTTTCTTCTTGGGACCAAATTGGCTACTTGACTAGAGTATCTCAAAGGGGACTATGATTTGCTGGGCATCGGTAGCTTTTCACCCTCCCCTCCATGACAGGAGTAACAGCGTCAGAAGTTTATCGTCTCGGTTTACCAACGAAGGTCTAGCCTCACTCTTTCGATTAGGATCTTGTGCTCAATGACTAGCGTGTCGGTATGTCTTGCGGGAATAATACGGCAGTCCATACGAACATGTCAAAAAGCGCTTCAACGAACTTTCTGGTATCAGTCCTCGCTCCTCGGTCAAACTCCTCGTGACTTGACAAACTTGGGCTCTTCACGAGGCGTGCCTATGTTTGCATTTAATTCATTCCGATATCACTGAAACTCTTCCCTTGTCGCTTTTTATCGTTCCCATCGAACAATATTTCCTGAACCAGGATCCGGACCTCTTGGTATAGCCAGTTGTTAAATGATTCGTTATCGGTGGTTGAACAGACCCGAAACTCCGGTGATTTATTTACCTTCGTGGTAGGGATGCTTTATCTATGTGAAGAAGAGTCCATCGATGGATTGGAGGAATTTCACCGATCTCGGATCATCCTCGAACACCTTCCAAAATTTTACATTTTCAAGTGCGAGGAGGGTCTGTATCTTATTTCCACCTACGATCTGTCAGGCTGTTGCCGAACTTCGAACAAACTAGTGAAGGCAGAAAATGGGCTGGAGCATTTTCTTCCCTTGGGATGAAAAGAGATGTTGAAAGCGAGGAAGAAACTATCAATTAGATTCCATACCCTGGTTCGTAATTCTTGAGGCAAAGGTGCTTGATACGATGGGCGGCTTTTGACGACTTTCTTTGGACAATTAATTCTACATCTCCGAACGACCATCACGATTCCCATTTCTTTTGCGGCCTTTAATCAGACGGAAGCTTCATATTACGCCCATTATTTGGTGACTTTAAAATTCGACTTGTGATTGATATTGTTTCCTGAGAAGGATATTTGAATACTACTCCGCTGCACCTATCTTGGAAGAAGCTCCATCAAGGAACATCTTCAAACAAAGGTGTTTGGAGGAGGCATCCCCCGATTAAGACTGAGCTGCTTTCCACGATAAAGTCTCAATGTATCGCTGGGTATGTAATAAGCTGGTCCCCTAAATTGATGTCTAAGGCATAGATGGGATGATTAGTGGGGTTTGCTTCATCAGACAATATAGGCTAGCTGGGCTACTCTGTACAACCTCCTATGTTCTCCCCAAAGGCGGAGATGAGGTATCACGTTAGATCCATCTGTAGTGTCCCTCAAGTCTCTTAATCCAAGACGAAAGCGACATACCAAATTTACGGAGGCGATGGAAGCTACCACTATATCCATGACCATAATTTTCATGGGCCATTTGAAGCGAGGAAACTACGAGGTCCTTGATGACTCCCAAACATTGCACCGTCCTGGATTCAAAGGAATGGTCATGGTAGGCTCTAGTGACTTCTAATCCTAGCTCTTCATGGCGACTTTGGGCATGAGGTTGTGGGAGGCCCTGAATCCATTAAGAAATTATGCATCACTTTGTCATGTATGTTGAGGTGTAGAAGGGAGGGATGAATCATCTACGTCTTCTACCATGGGACCTAGAACCCTTTGCAGGTCTTTCATCTTAGAGGCTTATGAAGTCTGTGGAAGAGTTAGAGGCTTCGGACTTCAACAACTCAGAGAAACATTTTTTGAATTCCCCATGTTTGATTAGTGCAGTGAGGGGCAGAGTTCGATCTTTTTAGTTTCATGCTCAATTGAAAGAAGATGTAAGCTTTGAATTTCCACTAATCTCGGGGAGCATGATTTTTGAATAATATGGGAGAGAGGGGTTGTGTCTTCTTACCTCTGTGGTTTTCTACCATCTCTTCAATAGGCTTCTCTACTCGTTGGATGAATCGAGGAACATCAGTCTGGCGCCTTTGAGATCTCGGGCTATATACGCCTCCGGACACTTGCCGACTTGTCTCCTTTTCTTAGTTCATTCAGTTGACTGTTCATGATGGATTGCTCATATGCTGACTTAGTTAAGTGGGGGAAAGGAGGAGTGAGTTCGGGGGCGTTTTTAGGCTCGAATAGATACGTTTCTCTTTCTTCTTCATCGGCTACAAAATTGATGCACGAGATCCTTTGGTCATCTACGTCTCTTTTCCTTCTCTTTTGTTAGTTGGAGGAGCAAAAGGTGATTTTCTCCACGAAACCTCCTTTATTTTCGGTTTCGAGGGCCCTTGCATACATCACGCCTCCTTTCCACCTTCAGTATCTCCACCTCTTCTTTAAGAAAGTTCATTACTTGGGCGAGCTAAAGCACTTGAGGTGGGACAATGTTGAATAAAAGATGTTGGAGTCGGAAGTCGAGGCTTCTGATTTTCCCTTTCTCCTGTCTGCGTCTGCCTTGTTTCTTAGTCTGTCAACTGCTAATACATTTTATTCCACCTCTATGGCTGCATCTTGCATCGAGCTAAAGAGGTGGCTCTCCTTCTCTTAACACGCGAGGCAGTGAGGGGTCAAATGCATAGCATATGAAATTTGGCGAGGCTTACGAAAGCTTTATTTACGTAGGAATCTTGTTATACATCTTATTGAATCTTTTGGAAGAGTCAGAGGCGGAAACACCACCTTCACAACCGGGGACGAACTCAGTCATGTAATAATGTAATCTTTCTATCTCCCCACTACCTCGGGAAAGAACATTATCCAGGGCTTCAATGCCATCAATAGATCCAAGAGGCAATTCCCTAAACCACTTCCTAGCCTCATCTAAAACTCACGGACAAAAACTCTCATCGGACATCTTCATTTTCAATAAGGGTTGTCGCATAACATAAAAACTGACTAGGTGCTGCTTCAAGCGATTGCACATCTCCCCTCAAATGAACTTGGGCATATACTCCAAGTAGTCTCCGGCGGGAGGATTCCAACTAGGGTGAAGCTGAGGGACCAAAAGGTATATCTAGCGGTGACTATGGAATCCATTCTATTACCAGGGGATTAGCACCTTCCATAGGGGCGTTAGTGGAGGGATACTTAGCGAGGAGGAGATGGAGTGTGAGCAGGTGAGGGAGGAAAAGAGGTCCTCACAGGAGATGGCGGAGGGAAGCGGAGAAGTCCAAGGGGCAGTACTCACATGTGTCTATCTGCGTGCGGTAGTAGTAATCAAAGGAGGAGGTGGGGTGAAACCTACAGTGACAAGGATATCTCCCTCGTACTAGACCGAGGAGGAAAACTTAGCGGGAACACTCACCGAGTTCGGAAAAATGGGAGACCTGGAGGAAGTACGACTAGGAAGCTAAAAATCAGAAAATGGAGTTCTCAGAGAAGGGGATGGCGTATTACCTTTTTCAGCGATGGAAGCTTCTTTTGTAGAGCTCTTTCCATTTCTGCGTACTGCTTCCAAGTTTTCTTCTGGTGTGGCTAAAGGCGGGTGTGGATTAGACCTCGTGTGACTACCTCTCGAAGCCACAATTGATGAGCGAGTTCTCCCGGCGAGTCGTCAGTGAGTTTCGAGGTGCCGCGGTAGCAATCTTGATTCACGATATCTGATGCACCTTCAGAAATCATCTTAATCTTTGAAGTTCAAATACGGGGAAAATATTCAACTTTGTCCCGACCAACGGTGCCAGAAATGTTAGCAACGGAAGTCCTCACGGATTGCTAGCGGAGGCGAGCTGCGGCATATCGGTTTTAATAATAGCGGTTTGTTTTAAGGGCGTCAAATGGAGGAAGACTTCGGAAACGCGGCATCGTGTCAACTTCGAAGCAGACTAGGCATGCGAAAGAGTGAGGTGTAATAAACTTCAAAAAGTGGGTTGTAGTAAAAGGGTGAGTAGGTGGGAGACTTACGCAAGGACAGTGCAAGGGTCTATCGCAGACATCCGGTTTGCAACAGAGTGAAGAAGAATGCATTCGAACACAAAATCGTTTCACATTCAAATACAAATACTAGAGGGCACAACAAGCGTCACAACAAATCCTTTATTGTAACAAGATGTTCAATTGTGAATCCTCAAGCGTGAAGACGAAAAGAAAGATGGAAAAAGAAGGGGAATTGTTTGTTATAAACCAAGAAATCTCAAACCGAGGAGGCATAACGAGGGAAGCAGTGGCGAAATTTACAGTCTGGGGCTTAGATCTACCATCGATAGATACAAAAATGGAAAAATTCTTACATATACTCAAAATAACAATAGCGGCGGAACCAAGAAAATGAATTGAAAGCTTTGCGTGCATGAAAACTACGGCGATCCAACATCTAAAAGATCATGCAACTTATGGCAGACACAATCTTAATTGTTTGCCAGCGGTTCCAACAGCGAGTCGGCGTGCCTTAAATTCATGGTCATGCTCTCCCATTAAAAGCGATATCTAAAACACCATAGCTATGTCGCGCTTCCAGGATTGATAACAACGGAGCCAACTTCGGCATTTCGGATCACAATACTTCTCCACTTGGCCACACGGAATAACTTAGAATAGCGGGATGGGCATGGAGGCGGCGTGAAAGATAATACCGCGGCAGGGAATGGTGGTACTTCTTGCTTGGGTTATAAGAGGCGTGGAAAGGTGGCTGAAATAGAAGAAAAGGCAATGGAGATGATTCGGCGTGGAACCGCCAGGTAGATATGGAAGAATATTCAGGAGAAGCGAATTCCAGTGCCAGTCCAGAGGCGGCGATGAAATAAAGGAATGAGACGTAGCCGAGCAGCGGAGGCGGATGGTGAAAGAAGTGCGGACCAAAAAGAATGAAGTGGATGGGTGACACACGGTAGCAGGGGAAAAGCGGAAGGAAGGATGAAATGACAGGAGGATGACCCACACTTGGTTAAGCGACAAGGCGTCGTTGATCACGACCTCGCGATGCGTGGCCGTTTGGAAAACGCATATGGAATTCGGACCCCCTACGCCCAAAAGGTATTAGAGCGATTGGGGGTCGAATAATCGATGGATTGATGCGGGTGTGCTAAAATGCGGCAGGTACGGTTAAGCGTTCAGGTTTGCGCTAAAGGTAGAAAGGCAAGAGAGTGCAGGGATCAACTTTGTGCGTTGTTGATCTGGGCGCGCGGATCTGGACCGTCTAGAACTGATTCTTGTTTAACTTGGATGCATTTTTGCATAAAACTTAGGACAAGTGGGGTTTAAACCCTTTTCTTTCGCCTCGACGCACAACGAGAAAAATGCGGCTATGAGACTTTTGTGAGCATTGTGTTTTATGGAAAACAAAAGAGAGTTAGATTTCTCAAGTCGAGAAAAGAAAAGAAAGAATGAAAGGTTAGAGAGCATTGCATACAGATGTATGGGGACCAACTTCCGGTGTCATCTCTTGAAAGTGCCTCTGGTATTATGTTACTTTTGATGATGATGCAACTAGAAAAAGTCGGGTTTGTACTATATTTGACAAAAATTTGATGTTTTGATACTTTTTTAAGAAGGATATGGTTGAGAATGAGATGGGAAAAAAAGTTGAAGTGTCTCCAGTTAGATAATGGAGGTGAATATTGCATCAAGGAGTTTCATGATTAATGTTCATACCATGTGATTCATAGAGAAGACAGTTCCATGAGAACCACAAGAAAATGGTGTGTAGAAAGGATGAACAAGACAATCGCAATGGGTGCAGGAATGAGATTGCATGTTGGTTTTCCATTACGGTTAAGGCAGATGTTGTAGAATACTATTGTTTACCCATAAACAAGGTTGAATTCTTTGGATGTTATAATTCTAGAGGAGGAATGGAAGGAAAAAAGGTAAACTATTATTTTTTTTTTTTTTTTTTTTGAAGGCTTTTGGTTGTGAAGATTTTGTCCATATTGATAAAAATAGAACAAAGCTTGGGGAAAAATCTCTAAGAAGTGTACCTTTATTTGGATATGGTGTTAATGATTTTGGTTATAAACTTGGGATTATGAAAATAACAAATCATTAGGAGTAGGGCCTATATTCAATGAGAAGGTCATGTACAAAGATGGGTTGCAGGCGAGGAAAAAATAGGAAAAAACAAAATACAGTGCTTGATGAGATCACTCAAAAAAGAAATTCCAAAGGAAACGGAAAATCAAAATGTACAACATAGAACTACTTGATTACCTCAAACACACTTGCAAGTTTGCATTTGAAGATCTATAGAGTTAAAGTACATACCCCCTAAAGCGATACCTTCATTTTATTGTTTATTTTTGACTGATTTTGGTGAAGCAAAATGTTATGAAGAACAGTAAAGAGGTGAACTTGCAAAATACTGAGCAAGGCATGAAAGAGGAAATGGTTCCTTGGAAAATAACCGGACTTGGGACTTGGTTCCCAGGTTACTATGAAAAAAGAAATTACCCAGTCTAAATGGGTTTACAAGTTGAAGGAAGAATATGGAGGAGAAAAAGCTTGAAAAATTACAAGGCTAGACTTGTTGTAAAAGGGTTTTGCACAAAAAGAAAGGTATAGATTTTGATGAAATATTTTCTCCTTTTATTTAAAATGACTTCAATTGGGGCTATTTTAAGTCTTGTGAGTAGAAGATTTTTTATCTTAGAATAGTTAGATGTAGAAATTTTTCTGCATTAAAGTTTAGGAGGGAAGATATTTATATGTAAAGTAGCCACAGGGGGTATGAAGTCAAAGGGAAGGAGAATTTGGTATGGGGGTTGAAGAAGAGATTGTATGCCTAAAGAGAATCTCAAAGGCGGTGGTATTTGAAGTTTATGTTTATGACGGGGGTTATAGTAGATACCATTCTAATCATTGTGTTTATTTAAAAACTATAAAATGAGCTTTTCATTATGTACTTTGTATATGGCCGACATGCTTGTTGTAGAGAGGTCCTATGTCACGGAATATAAATGTGCTCAAAAGATAAAATTAGCCAATTCATTTGCGAAGAAGGATTTAAAGGGGGTTTTACAAAGAAAATCCTTGGCATGGGTGATCTAGATTTTATGGCGAGCAATGAATATGAATTATGAACAAGTGCTTAACACAAAATAGCAGTCTGATAAAACTGGTTTTATATTTAATAACAAAATAAGATGAAAGTTATGGCGAAATGTGGCGAACAAGCTTGTTGGAATGGGTGGCTCTTTGAGAAGAGATGTGACGGTCGCATTAACAGAAGATATGGTTACAATATTAATGAAAACAATAATTGGGAATTTCAAAAGTCCTAGACATCAAAACCTAACCCTAGGAGATGGGCGTGAGAATCGTATGGGCCCCATTTGGGTAAGTTGGTGCATCGCTTCCAGTGCATTAACTTTTGCATCGATCTCGTTTAAGTGTGGAAAAGTAGCTTGTTGGAAGGTATCATCGAGGGAGATTCATTTTGGGGGCTCAATATGATTTTATCTATCATTTATAACCTCAATCTAGAAAAACCTTCAATTGGGCCCTCAAAAAGGCCCCAGAAATTAAAAACTGCTAAAATAGTAATTACCAAAATTGCCATAAGAGTTGTTTTGAGCAGGTTGGAAAGATTGGTTGGCCACCAATATCCACATGGATCAATCCTCAACAAGGAAGCAATGGTCTCCATTCGTTGAGTTCCGAGGGGAGAAGGAAAAGCATTTGTTGAATCTTCATCTTGGTGAGTTGCTTGTCTTGTTAGAGACATCGTGCGGCTTGGTTTGTTGAAGGTCATCGAACACGTGGCTGGAAAGGGTTGGAACTTTTTAACCGGTATGGATACATGAGATGACTATGTGTAGAAGGAATCTTTGTTAGCTTGTTTGCAACAGCCGACCTTCTTACGTTGGATAGAAGGTGCTTGGGCCAAAACTGTGGTGGTTGCCGGTATCCTTTTGTTCCCTTTTGAAATTGTGGAGAAGATGAATTTTTGTAGTGAGAGATACTACCTTGAGACACATTGGGTGGAAGCGTGGTTGGAACTACTATGAGGTATCTGTAGAGAGGACCCCGAGTAATAATGACACTACTGAATTCGAGACTCATAGTGTATGGTGTTTCCACATATATGGATGACCAAAGAGAACATCACAGACATCAATGGAAACATCACATAATAATACCACCCTCATCCTTGAAGGGTTGAATGTCGTATGATAATCGACACTTGGTAGGCAAATATCTCGTCCTTGGTGAAACCACCCAGATGCTATATGGTTAGGGAATTATTAGTGTTGTCAACAATCAATTGTTTGATGACCTCTGGCGAGATGAGAAATTTAACCCGACTTCCCTCTATCAACAATAAAATGCAGCGGGGTCCCCTTCACTTATCTGTGAATGAAAAGGTTCTCCCCTCTTGGATCTGTTGGTTCTTACGGTTGAATTTCTGCAGTCGCGACAATAGAAGTGAGGTCCACGTGTTCTATTGATCGTCTTTCACCGGTATTTTTCGGAATCGGTTCTGGTCGGTTCAACTCCTTGGCTCTTTGTGCTCGGCCACCAATGACTATTTTGAGTGACATTCATTCATGTTATTGCTACGCAGAGGCTTTTGTGGAAATCACACCATTTTCTAGTGTCCTTCTTTGTCTTCCCATGACCCTTCTTTTCACGTGGCTTGGACTAGTTTTTTGGATGTGTTTGTTAGGGTTGTCTTTGTTATAATTTGGTTGTTGTGGATTTGTAGACATGAACTCCTGTTTTTTCTGGTGATTAAATTTATGCTCCATTTTAATAGCATATTGATGAAAACGAGGTGATGAGATGTCTAGAAAATCCTATTCAGTTTGGATGTATCTTTGTAGAGCCCATGGTATTTCAGAACCAAGTAATGGATTCCGAGTCTTTGATACTAGCGTTGCACAAGGTATGGAGGTATTGGTGAAATATGGAACCGCTTGGCCCCTCTCTTTCCACAATGTGGTACATCTCTTGTTCCTCATGGTTGCCAACGGGGTAATATTGTTCTTTTACTGCATCCACAAAAATATCCTAAGTGGGTTTAGCCCCATATATTCCAGACTCCTACATTGGAACTTTTTTCTGGTAAGTTTCCACCAATGTTTGACATGGGGAGATCCTTAAAGTCTTGAGGTGATCTTTTTCCTTTGTCTAAAAATTATGGTGAGGAATAACCTTCTCACAAATTTAACCATTTATCTAGGGCATCACGCATCTATTTGACCTTCAAATCACGGGAATATCAAAAGAATTTGTACCTTGAAGGTGAGGTGCCTCCAAAGTGGCCGCTTGATGAAGATATGTGCCCTAATGCTATGGTAGGTGTTGAAGGATGTGGGGAATATTCTCCATCATTTTTCCCTCTGTCTCATGAGATCTTGCTCAAGCAACGGACTGATAGAATCATCGCTCCATCATTTTCTTTTCTTCCACCATTGAGGGGTTTCTTGGGTGTGCGAGAGAGTGTTTCCTCAAGAGAAACAAGCACAAGACCCAAATCTTTGTACTCAGACCTCATTGCGGACATGCAGCGAGAAGCGATCAAAATGACTGCTACGATACCCTTGATCCAGTTATGAAGAATGAAATGAATATAGATTGTGTGGGTTCTTAACACAAAATAACATGGATACAATAAAAGCGGTTTTCCATTTCAATATGAGAAATAAGATGAAAGGTATGTAAAATCTGTGAGAACAAGCTTCAGTACAGAGATGGTGGAAGCTTATACGAGAAGAAGTCTAGCGGCAGAATGCATTCTGAAGATGGTTACAATGAGAACTCTGGAGCGCAATAATTGGGAATGCCAAAGTCCTAGACATCCAAAACCCTAATCCCTAGGAGATGAGGCATAAAAGTCATGCGGGGCCCGTTTGAAAGATGAAGTTGGTGCATCAACTTCGAGTCGTAGCTAACTTTTACCTCACGTTCTCCGTTTTATGCGTGTGATAGGTCGTTGGAAAAGTATCGTCGAGGAGATTCATTTGGGGATAAAATTATGCATTTGTCTATCATTAGAACCTATATCTCGAAAAACCTTCATTTAGGCCCTCAAAATGACCCAGTTAAAACACACTAAAAAATGATAAGGAGGCCTTAAAATTGCCATAAACTTGTTTTGAGCCAGTTGGAAAAGGTGGGTGGCCACCAATACCCACGGATCAATGAGAATAACAAGAGATAGAGAAAATTGCAAATTGATATTGTCACCGAGGTGATACATAGAGAAGGTGTTGGAGGTTTAGAATCTGAGTCACAAAACAGTTAGTACACCTTGGCCAGCCATTTCAAAATTAACTAAGGAAATGTCTCACAAGACACACAAGAAGAGATAGAATACATGTCCATGTTCCCTTATTCATTATCATTTGGTAGCTTGATGTATACAATGGTTTACTGAACCGGATATTACACATCACGAGTGGGAGTTGTGAGCAGTATATGAACAATCGAGGTAAAAAACATTGGGAAACCGATGAAGTGGATTCTGAGATATTTGAGAGGTACTACTACTCATGCATTATGTTTTTGAAGGTTAGAGACCTTTTCACAGGGGATATTTTTGATTAGGATATGGGGTGATAAACGGCGGGGAGAAGCACCACATGATATGTTTTTCACTATAGGTGGAACAACCGTAAGTTGGATTTCAAAAATGAAATTTTTTTTTTGCACTTTCAACAATAGAGGAACAGTATGTTGCTGCTATAGAGGCTAGTAAGCCGATAATTTGAACTACCAGAGGGGGTTTATGGAGGAATTGGGAAGAGAAGCGAGGAGAACAACGGGTTGTACTTTGAAGCGGTCGAGGAGTGCCATTCACCTTGCAAAGAACTTCGACTATCATTCGAAGACTAAGCATATGCCATTTGAGTACCACTTCATATGATCCACCTTGGAAGATGGAATTTGAAGTTGGAAAAGATACACACTAGCGAGAATTTTGCATACATGTTAACAAAGGGGTAACCGGGGCTGAGTTCACTGCCGGTTCAGTTAGTCTTCAAAGCATGAAGATGAGAGAATGAAGTTGAGGAATTTTCCAAGTCCAAGAGGGTTTAGATTCCAACATATACGGTAGTGGAATTTGGGAGTTGTTGAGATGGAATCTCAAATTAGGAGATTGTTGGTTTAGTAGACCCTGGCCATCTTCGATTAGGAGGTCCTTGCTGACCCTGTTTATACCCCATGAAGTATGTACATTCCATAAGTAATGTACACTCTTCCATGTGTTAGGGGAGTGCGGAGGGGGAGCCCTCTGCGAAGTCGAGGGGCCCAGCCCTCCCAGAACAGGGTGTCCACGGGAGACAGCGGGTCCCAGTGAGGGTTCGAGGGGTGGCTGAAGGAGAAAAATCCTCACCTTATAAATGTATATTGTAATTTCATTGTAAATCTAGGCCGTTCATTATGAGGTTTCAAATCTAACGATAGATATTATGTTGGGGTTTTTCCTTAGAAGGCAACCACGGTTTTATGAGGGAAATGTATTGTGGCTATTATTGGATTAGAATATTGTACTTTCTGAGAGGAACTATGAAGTAAGAGGAAGTTACAGCGGAGGTCTTCTAGCGTAGGTTGTATCCCTTCATTTCTTTGGATAATAATAAAGGAAGGAATTTGAAATTTCGATGGATATAGCCAACCCTGCTGGGTGAATACGTAAAAATCTATATCTCTCTTGTATTGTGTATCTTACGTGTTTTGTTTTTGTTTTATTTTATTGCTCCATGAGTCATTTTTCTATCAACTAGTCCCTATTGACTAGTCTCAAGTAGGTGTTCCAGTTAAAACAATCGCAACTTCTTCCTAGAGTATCCAAATTGCACATGAGACCTTGAAGACATTAGATAGTGGAAAGACCTTAGTAGTTTTGGTACGTTTAGAAATTTTTATATCCATTATTTTGTGTGGGAAACTCTATACAAGTGACATCTCCTGGAAAGGAAAAATATCAACAAGTTGTGGGGAAGTTCTTGTAAATTCTACATGGCACATTCAATTTTGATCAAACTTGTGGCATTGTAGAGGAGAAATATCAAAGACCACCACAAAAAATAAAATTTCATAACAAAGAGCTGAAATTTTTGGAGATACAATAAAAGGAATATTTTCTAGCGAGAACCACCTCAAAATCAAGGTTTAAAAGTGATACTTGGCCAACATGCCACCAAAAGGAACTTCTACACCAAATAGGCTTCCAGACAATCCTGCTTGGATAACGGTGAAGAAATGCGTGGGACATAAATGATTTACAAAAGAGACAATAACAAAGATGATGAACTACAAGGATGGAGGCTAAGTTGGGCAATGAAATACTACAAGAGATGGATGGTTTAAAAGGGGAGGTCGTGGAAGGATTGAAAATTTTTGTAATAGAAGATTTTGAAAGTGAAATGTATCCCATGAAATTCATGTTGATGAGGGACACAGGAAGGTGAATCAAAAGAATGGATAAACTCCAACTTTGGGTTTGAAAACCAAATGCATTCCTAAGATCGATGTGAAGTTTATGGCAAGGACCCTATAACTATGGATACTTCAGATGGAAATTCTTTGATCACATAGTGTGCCACATACACAAAAGGTATGAATTTCTTATTTATATTTTAGAACCCGATCAATTTGTATGGTATCTATGGCTTTGATATCTCAAATCACTGCGGACAATTTTCAGGAAGAAATGATGCAAACATATGAGGATACAAAGAGCAATACCTTATTTAGCCAATTGATAGAAAATATCAAAGAAAAAGGGTTTAGTTACGAGCACATCGAGAACTTCCAAAGATTGAATATAAAGGTAGCGATATTCGGGATGAGCACTTGATTGATGTATTCATAGGAACTTTAAGGGATAACACATTGAACATGAGGTTACCTTTGGGAACCCAAATCATTGGAGAATACATTTAGGGTGGCAAAGAAATGTTAAAATAAAAAATATTACTATGGCTACTAGAAGGACAATCCTAACATCATAGAGAATAATGCTCCTTCTTATAAAACACCTCAACCTACAAAGGTTGACACCTCAACAATTGGAGGAAAGAAAAGAAAGAATGTTTTAATTATGACAACAAGTACGGTAAGGAACATAGGGTGTGGTAGAAAGTTATTCTACATGGGTGTGAAGAAGGAAGAAGAAAGAAAGAAGAAGAAGAACCATCTGAGAAGATGAACGCATTAGAAGCAATTTCATCGAAGAGTTGACTCTCAATAATATGGGTGTAGCATTGAAAATAAATTAGCACTCCTAAAACCCTCAAAGATGAAGGATATATCAAAATGAAGAAAAGGTAATGGATTCCCAAAGGTGAACCTCATGTTGAATGTTATCCTTTAAAGTTCCTATGAATACATCGATCCAATTAGCTCATCCGGAATATAGGTTACCTTTATATATTCAATCTTTGGAAGTTCTCAATGTGCTCGTGCTTGAACCCTTTTGCTTGAATTTATCAATTGGCTAAAGAACCTTTCCTGTATCATAGATATGATATCATTCTTAACTATTCGCGAGAACAAAAAGCCATCGATACAAACAAATGATTAGATTCTAAATATATAAGAAGCACAATTCGTACCTTTTATTGTAACTTTCTAGATCAAGGAATTTATATTTAGTATCCATGAACCAAGTCTTGCCATCAAGCTCACTTATACTTCAAATCTTAGGAACATTGATTGTCTTCAGAACCAAAGTTGGGTTTCTCATTGATTCACCTTCCTTATGTCCCTCATGGAGGCTATGAGATCTGACTTCACTTTCAGTGTGCTGAGGAGGCCCACTCCAGCCAAGCTATCTCTCTCCTTTTAAACCATCTATCTCAGTGTCCAAATTATCTTCCATTGAATCCTCTTAGTATCCAACAGCTTCCCATTAAATCCATCTTATTTTGTAGTTCATTTTATGTCCCTACGCATTTCTTCACCTTCATCAAGGTCTAAAGTGGGATTTTCTGTGGGCTTATTTGGTGTAGGGGTTCCCTTTTTGGGTGGCATGGCCAAGTATCACTTTTAAACCTTGATTTTGAGGGTGGTTCTGCTGGCAAATATTTCTTCTGTTGTATATCCCAATTTTTGGCTCTTGTAAGAATATGCTTATGTATTTATCTGATATTTCTTCTCTGCAATTCCCACAGGTCTGATCAAAATTGTATTGCCAATTGGAATTTACAGTAGCTTCCCCACAACATGGGAGTTCGGCCTTTTCAGGAGATCTCACTTGTGATTGTTGCAAATAATTGATATAAAATTTTTGAAACTCATTACCCAAATCTCCCCTTTTAAACTATCTATCTTAGTGTCCAACTTAGCTTCCATTGAATCCATCTTAGTATCCAACTTAGCTTCCATTAAATCCATCTTATTTTGTAGTTCATTTATGTCCCTACGCATTTCTTCACCTTCATCAAGAGTCTAAGTAGGATTTTCTGGAGGCTTATTTGGTGTAGAAGTTCCCTTTTTGGGTGGCATGTTGGCCAAGTATCACTTTTAAACCTTGATTTTGAGGTGGTTCTGCTAGCAAATATTTCTTCTGTTGTATCTCCCAATTTTTGGCTCTTATGGGTATGAAACTTTCTCTTATGTATTTATCTGATATTTCTTCTCTGCAATTCCACAGGTCTGATCAAAATTGTATGTGCCAATTGGAATTTACAGTAGCTTCCCCACAACTTGCCGATTTTTGGCCTTTTCAGGAGATCTCACTTGTATAGTGTGCCCCGCAAAAAATAATTGATATAAAATTTTGAAACTCGTACCCAAAATACTACAGACTGTCCATGATCCAATGCAAGTAGTCCCACACAATTTGGATACTCTAGGAAGAATTTATGATTGTTTTACCTAGAACACCTTCTTGATACTAGTCAATAGGACTAGTCAGATACCCTATATTACACAGGGTGTATATACAAATTTAAGATGACCCAGAAGTTAAACATTTTAACACAGATACATTTCCAATTTTTGTAAATGGCCTCTAGATTTCAGGGTCTGAAACGTTACAGAAAAATGTTTATAGCAAAATTTCCGCAATGACTCATTTCAGGATGATTCCAGAACCCTATTTTGTACAGGCTGTATCTCTGAAAGTATAAGGCCTCAAGAGATTAATTTTGAAACCAACGTACCTTGATCTGTCTTCTAAATATCCTCCAAGAAATTCCTTCTGAAACATTGTATAAAAAAAGTTATAGCGAAAATTCCACGGTGTGTCAGATGTAGCAGCGAAACCCCAAGACCTTGAGCTCTGATACCATATGTTGAACCAAACTTCAATATAGCATATAAAAACCTCAGGAAAAGTACTCAACGCCTTGAAAAAGAGATAATTTCAGATAATAAGC
>SNQJ01S0152926.1:12542-35387 GCA_010110895.2 Picea sitchensis | reverse complement strand
CCAAATTAGTGGAGGAGACCTCAACAATAGCACTTGAGGAGAAAGGTCATAAGACAAAAACTGTGAGGAAAGAAAAGAATAGCTCAGAAAATAAAGATGAACAGTCTATAGAACAATCCCCCGTAACCATTCCATGAACAAAAAAGAAGAAAAGGAAGCTTGTGAGCACCTCTGATCCATTACCCCCTTGTAAAAGAACCACAAGGAGAATGGAAAAGAAAGGAAAAGAAGTTGTCAGTCCTCATACACATGAAGAACCAATAGATCTTACCTCCTCTTCTAAAGACCTATCAATCCAGGATGACATCCCTAGCTTGACTGAGGAACAAGTTACTATTACTTTATGTGGAATGAGGGAGGAAGTGGAGGAAAGAGAATACATCCAGCCAAAAACAATAGGGTCAACAAGAACCTTAACAAAAGAACAGATGAAGAAAAAGATTGGGGAGCTGCAAAAAAAAAACCAGGAACTCAAACAATAAGTGAAGGAATACCAACTACTGGATAGGTATATCAAAAAGGAAAATGAACAACTGAAGGAAACCAACCAACAACTTCAAGATGAACATGAAGAGACTTCTAATAATCTCAAGAAGGTAATAAGACTCTCACAATACATTAGGGTCATAGAAAGGGAGCTGAAAGCAGAAGCCTCAGCCATCAACATCATTGATCCACATAAGTAAAGAATGATGTCTCAAATTTTGAAAATTTTTGAGTTGTTTCAGTTGCATGAGGACATGCAATGGTTTTGGCATGGGGGAATGTTGAGCCTCTAAATTGACATCCACACTACCCTATTATACTCCTCATCTATACTTTTTTGGCTTACCTAAGCTTGGATAAATGACAAAGAAATTTTGTAGCCAGTGAGATCATAAGGTAAAGTATAATTGAATTGATGCATTTTTGTGGTTGATTGAGCTAGGAGACTAAATGTTTCATGTCTAATGTTTTAAATTAACATGTATAATCTTTGACCTCTAGATAGGTCCAACATTTATGTGTCATCTCATCCATCCGGTACTTATAAAGCGGTTGTCAACATGCGAATCATTTTAAGCACGCACCTTCCATTCGGATCCGGTACAAACCATCCAACTGTGCAATCCGGTACCAACATTATGAACAATCTAGTCTGAACACCAACCACCATATTGGGATACGGTACCATTTACACAAGAATCTACATACCATGATGGTACCAATGGGGAAGCTTATAATATATATCAATTTTAGCTCCGATTATAGTTTAGTTTAGTTTTCGATTGCTTAGAGATCTTTTTTTGCATATACTTTGTTTTTGTTTTATGAATTGATTTTTTCATGGAAATAAATGTTGGCAGTAGTAGTGAGACATATTTGAAGGAGAACTAATTGGAGTTCACAAATAGCACATTGTGAACCACAACATCTCGATATATTGACTATTGAACTACATGCTATGTCTTGATGATTGATGTGTGATTTCCACCAGTGTGATTACATAGTTAGTTTTATGGGTAAGACATCAGAGTTGATCTATCAAAAAAAACTCCATCATATTTGAATTTTCCACTTAATGGAATTGAGTAGCCTCTTTGTGAAGAGACAACCAATTGTTTTGATTAGTTTGTTTTTCTAGCACATGCATAATCTAGAATAGTTCTATACTCATGACATTCTAAAATTACCTTCCTTCTTGGTGTCTTGTAACTCGTTGATTAAGAATCACAGATTGATAGTGTGAGTGCATTCATCATATAAGTAGCACAACACTTCCAATCAAAGAAAATCTCCTCAATCCAATTTCACGATAAATGGTTTCAGTGATATGTTCAATCTTGGGTTATGCTATTCAAATATGGATGAAATTACACTAGCCCTTATGAATGACATTTTTCTCCTTTCAGGGTTTCTTTCAGTAAAAATCAATTTTAGATTCATAGCTAAATACTAATTTTCAGTCAAGCATAACTTCTAATTAATTCAATATTTTGCTATCAGTTCTGATGGTTATCTTCTTTATTCTCAAAATTATTATTTTGAGTAAAGAGGTATGGAACTTAAAAAGTAGGATGAACATGGTGAGTCTTTATCTATGATAAATTTGACCTCAATCCTAACGCCTACTAGAACTGAAGGAGAATATATAGAATTTTACTAACAAGTTATTATTGAATGCATATGCTCTTCTTTTGTGACAAACCCCAGTGAGAATGCCTATAGAATTTCAATAGATTCTTCATTTAAGTCTAGAGACACAAACTGCTGATCAATATATTTTCAAGCAAGTATATGGTAGTGAAATCGATCCTTATCTCTTGCCAATGTATATAACTCCATGCCTTTTCCCCTTAGAGTACCATAGACAAAGATTATTGGTGACCATTTCATTTCAAAAGTAAAATTGTACGCTTCGCTCTTTGACCAAAACCTTTTCTTTCATTATCAAGAATCGATCAATAGTAGATGTTGTGAATAAAATAGTCTCTTCTCTAGGTTTGAAAAAATGAGAACTTTGGAAATATGATCCACGCCAAATTATTTCTAAACAACGTAGGAGTGTAGGATCACCTCCTTATTAGCATCATTATACCTTTTGATTGAAATGATGGCAAAAAGTACTTGAAGAAGTACAACATAACGTTGTGCAAATGACCTCTTCAAGTGGAAAAAATGAAATTGAACTTGATGCTAAGGTTAAAATGACTTCAAGTGAAAATTCAAATGTAGGAAACTTAGAATGTAGTATTATTGGAACGAGCGAGTTATCAAGTAATATAGAGAAAAAAACTAGGATCATAGCCAATCTTGGATAAAAGATTATGATAAATCAAGAGGTTTCAGGAAAACAAAAGGTAGTTGAAGTTACAAGCAAGCCTGAAAAAATGGATACAAGAGATCCTAATGCAAAGAGAGGAAAAAACACATGACAATGCTAAGGAAGCAGTGGATGAACTTCAAGAATATATTTCTATCCATATAAATTCTCTTTTGGGAAAATTACAGTAGAAGAAATCACATGAACCAATTGTGATAATTTCATATTTCCCAACTGCAATTGCTTTAAATATGGGGAGGAAACTTTCCCATTTATTAATTAAAGACCAGTTAGGTAAAAAATTGTCTATTAAAGAATTAAAAGGACCAAGTGATAAATTAACATAGTTTGAAGCATAAGAGATTTTTGTCCCAAGGTCTTTAACATCAACATGTCATGATAAGAACAAATTTAATCTATGTGTTGCAACCGGAGTCCAAAAAAGGGTAAGATTTGTTTTAGTTAAAAACTACTTCAGTACAAGTTTATTTAAATCATGTTAATGACATCGATATGGTTGAGTGGCATTAAAAAATATGAGACATGTTCTCTCGAATATTGATTCAATAAACTGCCAAGGTAAGAAATCTTCAACACATGGTCATCAAATTGGATATACAATTGAAGAATAAGAGAACATTAAATAAAGTTAAGGCTACTAAGGTTATAGAATTGGAAAATCAAGTTTCATATATTATTGATTCCAAAAAGGCCACTAGCTATTTCAAATTCCCAATGGAGGAAAAAGATCGAGAAATTAATAATTTGAATGCCAAGTTGAAGATTCCTTAGCATGAATTAACCGATTCTAAAGAGTTATTAGTTACTTATCAAGAAAGAGATGCCTTATCCTATGAGAAAGATATATTAAGGGATTCATCCTCTCATTTAACAAAGGAGATTGAGAATGTCAAACATGATAAGGTTAAACTTCAAGAGAAATATACAAGATGCCTTATCCTATGAGAACCATATATTAAGGGATTCATCTTCTCATTTAACAAAGGAGATTGAGAATGTCAAACATGATAAGGTTAAACTTCAAGAGAAATATACAATGGAGAACAAAAAGTTGAAGCATGAGCTTGTTGAAAAAAATTGTTCACTTGCACCATTTCTTGTTATATTCCAATCTATTGCAAATAATGATGAAGTTGTGGGTCTTTCTGGTAACGAAAATGATGTTGATAATGTACCAGGAAAATATACATTACAAATTGCAAAGTTAAAAAATCAAGTGCAGAAAATGTGTATCATGAATAAATAAAATATACCTCTACTAGAAGAGGTGAGCAAGGAGGTCTTGCATATTAGCAATTTGCAAGCCAAGATAAATGAAAAAGATGTTGAAATCAATTCTTTTGTGGTATCCAGGGAAATCCTTGAGAAGTTACTTCAGAATGCATTAAGTCAAGTTGTTGGAACACAACATTTAATTGAAGCCAAATAGAAAATATGAGATCAAATTATTGAAAAGATGAATAGATTTAGAGCATATTTTGAATTGTTTCAGCATTGTGAAACATTGGTAATTTCAAATGCTCAAATTGAAATAAAAAATATGTTGCCTAAAGTTTATGAAAAAACCGAACAAGCTAAGAATATTATCCAATTTCTTAATTCATTATCATAGAAGGATTTAAAAACAATTGGAGTCCATGATAGATCTAAATTAGTTCTAGATATTACAAGAATTCTTGATAAGAGAGAATTGATAAAATATTTGAAAATAAAGATAGTTGAGGTCGAGGCAACAATAGATAAATTTAAAGATTAGTTCCATTTAATTCAAAAATTTGGTTTGCTTATCCCTTGGGTAAATGGCCCATGGTTGTATCCTAAACATAGATATGTAGATGCATTAAATCAAGTTGTTAGAACAAAACATTTAATTGAAGCCAAATAGAAAATATGAGATCAGATTATTGAAAAGATGAACAGATTTAGAGCATATTTTGAATTGTTTCAACATTGTGAAACAATGGTAATTGCAAATGCTCAAATTGAAATAAAAGATATGTTGTCTAAAGTTTAGGAAAAAGATGAACAAGCTAAGAATATTATCCAATTTCTTAATTCATTATCATAGAAGGATTTAAAAATAGTTGGAGTCCAGGATAGATCTAAATTAGTTCTAGATATTACGAGAATTCTTGAAAAAAGAGAATTGATAAAATATCTTAAAATAAAGATAGTTGAGGTCAAGGGGGCAATAGATAAATTTAAAGATTAGTTCCATTTACTTTGAAAATTTGGTTTTCTTATCCTTTGGGTAAATGGCCCATGGTTGTATCATAAACATTGATATATAATTTCCCTAATAGCATGTTGGGATGATATTGATTTTATTCAAGAAGGAAATGAATTCATCTTAGGGAAGCTTATTATATATGTGCTAGAGCATAATTTTTCTATCCTTATTCTTGTTACGAAGTTGTTAAATGCTCGACCTTCTATTTCATTTTATTTCCATATTTATCTTGAGATTTTATATGGGAAAACGCAAAGACAAACTTTTATGACAAAATAGAAAGACATGTTACATTATAAACACACAATTCCACTATTAGAACATCATGCGGTAAAAGAGAGATTAGTACAAGAAGAGGTTGGTCTTCAACATGAAGCTAAAAAAGTGATAGTAACATTAGTTACACCCAATAGGAAAAATAATGATGCTAACAGGTGCAAAGAGGCTTCACCTAAACAAAGAGGAGTTATTATAAAATAACGAGATGTGGTAACATCCTCATTCAACACTAATTTTAAGCACTCTGTTTCTTATGTTCTTAAATTTTATTTATAGGAGATTTTATAATTATGTTCGTTATGTTTATATGAATGCGATGGAAAATAATGGTTGATGAATGAAATACACGATATTTATGACATTTTAATCATTGGGATTAAAAAAATTGTTATATAATCTTGCTAAAATTCAATATCAACAATGGTTGTATTATAAATTAATATTTACTATGAATTTTCTCGAAACATTGAATAATGGACATATTCAATATTTATTATATTGAGTAATTCAAGTATATTTTTTACAAATTATATTAATTTTCCGTTCTATTTCTTAAAGATTAGTTTTCTTTAAGAAATACAATTTCTTGAAGCTTAAGTATCTAAATTTGTCTTTTTATCACATGAAGGTTTAAATATTAAGTTCATTTTCATTTTTTTTCAATTAGTTCTATTTTAAGTTTGTTTAAATTTGGATAAAGCTGCATGTTATTAGTTGTTAGTGTTATACTTGTTATATTAATCTTTTCAACGAATTTATTTTTGATTTGTTTTATGGAAAATGCATTTCCAATTATTATTTTCATTAATTTGAGGGTTACCCCCTTCGACTACTGAATTGTTTTAGTTTATCTTAAAGTGAGCAGGTTTCTTGAAAGCCTCCATAGGGTTCCTTTGCATTGTTCCCTATCTAGGAACAACATTCATTTTTTGATTTGTTTTATGGAAAATAACTTTCTAATTATTATTTTCATTAATTTTAGGGTTGCCCCCTTTAGCTACTGAATTGTTTTAGTTTAGCCTAAAGTGGGGAGGTTTCTTGAAATCCTTCATAGGGTGCCTTGACATTGTTCCCTAGCTAGGAAAAACCCAGGGAACAACACCCAATAGGGTATAAATAAGACTTGATGAGGGTTTTAAACACCTCCGAATTAGTTACCGATGGATCACCCTCTAGCCTAAGTGTCTCGATGTGGCTTTCCCACCAAGTTAGTGCATGACTCTCTAGTTTCAGTCAGGAAAATGAAATATTCTTCTCTTCATCTATATGTTTGTGGAGAATGAACTCCTATGGCTGGGATAGGAACCAGAACAAAGTGATTGACCTGAAGAATTAACTCTAATCCCAAAAGATAGTCAAAAACTTGTAACTAACTAACTAAATTGTAACAAGAAGGAAGGAAACCAACCTGGATCCTATTATTTGATGTATATCCCTCACGTGAATCCTTGCTCTAGAGTTCTGCTCCAAAAATTTATCTAACTACCTGCACACAAGGAGGAAGAAAACTGTAAGGTAGGTAGTTACAAATAACTAACTTTTAATAATACTAATTTAAATTAAAAACATTAGTGTTCCAAATAATCACATTTTCAGATATAAAAATAATAAACCAAAACAAAAGACTCGATGGGAAAGATAACTCTTTATTATATTAAAAACAAAGTCAAGGAACAATAAGACTTATAACTACTGCTCTGAAATTGACATCTGATTCCTCCACCCAGGCCAATGAATACTAAATCACACCTCAAAACTCTTCCCTCATGAGAAGTCCAAGAAAGAGAAGGGGTCCCTTTTTGACAAGATAAAGGTGCAAAGAATGCTAGAAATAATGGTTTCCAGAATTGAAGGGAATATCTTGTAGACACGGGAAAAGGGGAAAAGGAGCTTGAAAACTCTAGAAACAAAAGGCTAGCGTAATGATGCTCCAAAGAAAAGATCTCTCTCCTCTACCCCTTGGCATCCTTTTATTCTACAAAAAGGTGGTTGGCGTAGTTATCCACAAACAATAGGGGTCAGGAAGCCATAAACCCTACCCATAATTTAGCAATTTTATATTTTTTGAGTCAAATAAATGAATACGCTCTCTGTTGAAGAGAAAATAGTGTACATACACATGTTACATAAATGTTAGGGTGTGTATGGATATAAAATGGGGTTTTTAATAATTTCTTAGGAAGAACAAAGGGGGATTGTCATCTGTAAGTAGGGAAGGGATTTATCAATTAGACCAACATGTGCATCTATGTTGTGAGGTGGCAAAATATGCTACAACACTATATTATGGAAACTGAAATATACTTCTAACCATTGCAACCAATGATTCAACTTAATAAAATCAATCTCACCTTGGTAGGGTTTGATGTCTACTTTCACTTCCATTTTAAATAGAGGTTGTAAAGGAGCAATGACACTAGAAATTGGTTTCTATTTCGTGGGATATTTTTTCAACTCCTTTTATAGGTCTTCACTATCTCCCAAATTTTCATTTGATCTAACTTTTGAGCTAGAGCCACCAACCTCCCCAAAAGATACAAACTTGTTTGCTAGAGGCACCATGAGGAGGGCAAAGTTGCGAGAGATATTAGTGACGTTTTCGTCTAGATTCACAAATCTCTCTTCTACTTCATCCTGAGGGTTATTAGAGCTAGACTCATATACAATGGCTAGGGTTCTACAAATTCCTTCTCAAGCCAATTCCTAAATCCTGCAACTTCCCATAAAACCCTAAAGATAAGTACTTTGATACTAATATGACCTATAAATTGTCATGGGTATTCCACTAGAATATTTCATCAAAACAAATCTTGCAATATTATGAAATATTTTACTGTTCAATTTATTTCCTTAGATCCTAGATTTATTATTACTTGCTTAATGCTCAAATTTATGGAAATAACGAAAATTCAAAAATTAAAGAACAAGAAAGTGAACACACCATCAACACAAATAAACACAATATGTGACTTGGGAAACTTGATACAAGAGAAAACCCAACTATAAGGTGAGACCTATGCTCTACTCTCTTTCCATCATTTATGAAATGAAAGAACAAAGAAAGGGGCACTCACTATGGGGTTTCCTTTGACATGGTCACCTGGATNTCTTCTACTTCATCCTGAGGGTTATTAGAGCTAGACTCATATACAATGGCTAGGGTTCTACAAATTCCTTCTCAAGCCAATTCCTAAATCCTGCAACTTCCCATAAAACCCTAAAGATAAGTACTTTGATACTAATATGACCTATAAATTGTCATGGGTATTCCACTAGAATATTTCATCAAAACAAATCTTGCAATATTATGAAATATTTTACTGTTCAATTTATTTCCTTAGATCCTAGATTTATTATTACTTGCTTAATGCTCAAATTTATGGAAATAACGAAAATTCAAAAATTAAAGAACAAGAAAGTGAACACACCATCAACACAAATAAACACAATATGTGACTTGGGAAACTTGATACAAGAGAAAACCCAACTATAAGGTGAGACCTATGCTCTACTCTCTTTCCATCATTTATGAAATGAAAGAACAAAGAAAGGGGCACTCACTATGGGGTTTCCTTTGACATGGTCACCTGGATAATTTCTACAAAATCTTCTACCTCCTTTTTTATTATCTCAAATCCCACTCCTAGATTCTCTTCTCAACCATGGAACAAGTACAATGTTAAAAAAAATGCAATCATCTCTTCCTAATGGCTCAACATTTAACATAGATTGATAGTGGTCTAGGGTTAGGGTTAAGGTTTTGCATGCCTCAACCCTTAATTAATGTTAAGAGTTTTGAATCCTCTATAATCTTCTTGGAAATAAAAATGTGACTAGCCCCACATTTGTGAGTAATTGGGGTTGATGTGGCACCCACTCAATACCATGATGGTCAAAAGGGAAAGTCAATTTATGGGAGGCATAACTTCCACATATGAACTCCAATTGAGGTGATTTTCAAATCATTGGAAAACTCTTGGTGTTTAGAATGATGTCAAGGGACTGCAAGCTATTGTTGAAAATTTGTGACCCCAAAAAGTGTCATTTGAGCCTCAAACCAGATATTGAAGGTTCAAACCCCAATTCTCCAAATTGGGCCTTTCCACTAAAATGGGCCTTGCAAGCCAATTCCTCCAAATTTTCCACCCCAAAAGTACCAATAAATATGAAAAATTATACAATGATCCATTTTGGATGAGGGAACTTTATCCAATCGGATCCTTATCAAACCTCTTGTAAATGTCGTAGTAAGCATGTAATTGTTTTTTTATTTTCTTTTGTCTTTTTTTGGAAAAATTGGATGGAAATGAACAATAAATGTGTTGAACCTGTGCAAAATAGATCTAGCTAGAAAATACTACACACATTTGTAGAGATAAATTGAGAAAGAAGAAGAAGGAGAGAAAGAATGGAAGAATTCTCATTAATCGTAATGAATAATAAATAATTTACAGATGATATACTCTGTATAACTCAATGAATGTGCACTGGAGGAGAACCAATGCACCATAGTGGTGGTATAGAGTAATCTGGATACACACCAACAGTTACAGGAGTGAACTTCCACCTAATCTAGTCTCTCAGGCAATTACAGGAGTGAACTGCCACCTAGCTGAGTTAACTAGTCAACTAGTCTTCAATTAACTGACTGAACAGAGTGTAGTGAGGAGTATATCAAGGAATCAAGGGTAATGTGCCAGTATGGTGATGATCCCAAGGAAAGTGAGCATTAGCATGGTGATGATTCCAATGTTGCATGGTGACAAAACCATTGCATCATCTTGACATAACTCAACTAGTCAAACTGAAGTGTCAACTGAAAGAGAATATTCTCCACGTGGAATATTATCTCCTAAAATATAGGAGACTGCATAATGACTAATTATGACTAATAAACAAGGAAAAACCTTAGGAAAAATAAATCCTAGGTGTGTGTGAAGTAACTCCAACACCCCCCCTGAACATCATTATGGTGAAAATAAAGAATGGGTCCCAGCAACGAGGCCATGTTAGGTACCCAAATACAAAAGATGCACTGAAATAAAGTGAGGAAAGAGGGAAAACCTCATGGAAAACCCCCCCCTCAAGGTACAATGTATCTAAAAGGAAGAACTACAGTTGTTAGGCAATTGTATCCTTCACTCCAAGATGACTTCCCAGAGAATGGAATTTCTGCTTAGTGAAGGTATTGGTGAAGATATATGTCATCTGTTCTGTTGAAGGAAAGAATTGTAGGTCGATGATCCCCTCGTGTACTAAGTCCCAAATGTAGTGCATGTGTATCTCGATGTGATTTATCCAATACCTATGAACTGGATATCTGGAGAAATTCAGAGTTCTTTGGTTGTCACACTAGATGACGATCGGTCGATGAAACTGAATGCCCAACTCAATGAGAAAATGTTGTAGCTACATAGCCTGAACAATTATGTTAACTACCCCTCTATACTATGCCTCGACTGAAGATAGAGCAATGGCAGCTTGATTCTTGCTTGACCAACAGATAGGCCTGAAACCAATACTGAGTGAGTAACCAGATGTGGACTTGAGATCAGTGCTATTGCAAGCCTAGTTAGAATTAGTAAACCTGATGAGATCTAATGTAGAGTCTGCTACATAATGAATCCCAAAGGTTATGGGGCCCTATATGTATCAAAGGATACACTTTATGACCTTCCAATGTAGCTCATATGACTCTTGCATGAACTTGGAAACTGCACTAACTGCATAGGAGAGGTTTGGTCTAGAGTGTGTGAGATACAACAAGATACCCACTAGTTGTCTGTACAGTGTGTTGTCAACCAATGGAGTGTCCCTGGCATCCTCAAGTTTGAACCCTTATAGGAAAGGAGTCGGAGCAGACTTGCAATCTGTCATGTGAAATCTCTCAAGGAGATCTCGTGCATACTCGTCTTGAGACAATTTGATTCTCGATGCATCCTGACTGATCTCAAGTCCAATGAGGAAGTGTAGTGGACCCATGTTCATCGTAAAAAAATGTTCATGTAGAATCCTCTTAACTGCAACAATTGTTGAAGTCGAGCAACCGGTGATCAACAAATCATCAACATACAAAACTAAGAGTAGAATTGAATCAACCGTCCTGAGCATGTAGACATTCGAATCTAATTTACAACATACAAAGTTATGTGACAACTGGTAGGAGTCCATCTTGGCATAACATGCCCTCAGATCCTACTTGAGGCCATAAAGAGACTTCTTCAGTCGATAGACCAAATATGAGTCCTACATAATACCCTGGGGCTGCTCCATATATATCTCCTCAGAGAGATCACCATGAATAAATGCATTCTTCATGTTCATATGATGGAATTCCCATCCCTTGGTTGCCTCATCAATTTCCAAAAGTATGAAATCCATCTTCGCTACTGGAGAGAAGGTCTCATCATAGTTAATACCATGCACCTGCTGAAAGCCTTTGGAAACAAGCCTAGATTTGTATCTTCTAATCTGTCTATCCACTCTGCTCTTGGTCCTGTAAACCCATCTGTATCTGAAATGTTTCCTCCTAGAAGGAAGGGGAACCAGATCCCCAGTTTGGTTCTCAAGGAGGGATTTGTAATCCTCTGGCATGGTGGATTCCCAAAAGGGATTTTCAACAGCCTCTCCATAAGACTGTGGATATGAAGACTGAACCAAGAAAATATGCATGGAGGGAAATGGTTTAGTGGTAGAGAGTGAAATAGGAGGCTCCTCGAAATAAGATTGAGTCCTCCTAGTATCAGTTGGATCACCAACAAGATCCCTTGCATCCTGAAGAGTAGTCTGTGCCCACTTGGGCCTACGCTCTAGCTCTGGAACTGCATCTGGATGCTCCGACTCTGCATCTGACTGTACTGAATCTGTATCTAAATCATCTGAGTCCTATGAATCATAACTCTTGTTTTAAGAAGAGTCAACATATGCATGCTCATCATCTCAGACAGGTGGAAGAATGAAGGTGTCTACATGCAGCTGTTGAGGTACATGCGAGACACTTTCCTCAAATTGGACACTACACTGAATGATGAGCTAGTCTGAGGAAAGATAAATACACCTATATCCCTTCACATCGTCGGGGTATCCAACAAAAATACACCCAGTTCTCTTTGGATCAAGTTCCTTCCTCTTTTCAGAGGGAATCTGGTCCCATGCACGTGAACCGAAAATGTGAAAGTGGGTCACTTCCGGTTTGAGGCTGCTCCAAGCCTCATAGTTGGTCTTATCTTTAATAGATCTATGGGGAGATCTATTTTGGATGTATTTTGCACAATTAAGTTCTTCGACCCATAGTCTCTGTGGTAGTGACTTTGCATTCAACATGAAAAATGTCATCTCCTTTAGAGATCTGTTTTTCTGCTCAACAACTCTGTTTTGCTGTGGAGTATAGGGAATTGTGTGCTGCAATTAAATCCATGCCTCATGAAAAATATTATGGATATCATGATTGACATACTCTCCCTCGTTATAAGTTCAGAGGACTTTTATTTTCTTTCCAGACTGTGTCTCAACCAGGGTTTTGAAATCTTTGAGGTGTTGAAAGACCTCAGATTTTTTCCTAAGAAAGTAAATCCATGTAAAACATGATAAATAATCAATGAGAATGAGAACAAACCTCACTTTTATAATCTATGGATGTGGAAAAGGACCCATGAGGTCACTATGGATCATATCTAAAGGTGCATAAGCTCTCTGAGACTTTCCTTTGTCGAAATTCTCTTGAGGGTTTTTTCCAAGAACACATCCCTCACATACTCCCTTGGAGAAATGGATGTCTGGTAGACCATCAACTGATATTTTCTTGCTAAGTTGTTTCATATATATGAAATTCAAATGTCCAAACCTTTTGTGCCATATCCTACTACTTTCATGAGCATGAGTAAGCAGTAAAGCAGAATCTGGTTCATTAAATTCAGAAAATGTATACAATCTAGATTGATGATTTACCTCACCGGTAGAAACCCTGGAGTTGGTCTGCATGTCATAGATGTCCACAAAATCTAGTGTGAATATGAATTGATTTCCAGTGTCGGAATTCTGCATCTGATACACAGAGAGAATTTTGATGGAAAGTTTGGGAACGTGCAACACATTCACAAAGCTTATGTTGGTGAGTTCAATCCTTCCTTTGCCGATGACTTTGACAGAAGAGTTGTCCCCAATCAGAATAGGAGGACCTTTGCATGCATCCAATGAAGAATATAATACTTTTGAGGCCACCATGTGATGTGATGCTCTTGAATTTACGATCCAAGCATCGAGAGAGGAGTTGATGGCAATCAAGGCATGGCTAGAATTACCTTTCTTGGGATTCATATCTTATGGCTTCTTCTTCTTGGCACCCTCGGGGATGTGATATCCAAGGTTTTTTTGCTGAAGTATTCGAGTCATTAGATCTATTTTTTTTGCATGCATGCAGATTCTGGATGGAATCCTTTGTGGCAGTACATGCATTTCTCCCCTTTTATTCCCTTTTCCCCTTTGGATCCATAGTCATCGATGAAGGGTTTTGAGTACCCTTCCTTCTTCAGATTTGCATGAGATTTCCTATTTCCTTTATCTTCATATTTATGATATTGATGGCTTCCATATTTCACAGTAAGTGCATGCACCTTTGGGCCTTTGATTTTTCCCATGTTGATGTGCTTGGTTTTCTCTTGTGTCAGGGATTCGATGAATTCCTCAAGAGAAGGAATATTCCAGGTGGCTCCAGAGGCGAATTTGATAGAATGGAATGTGGATATGAATACAAATAATTCAGGACCAATTTTGGGAGAATGGTGAGAACTATTTGTTTCTCCTCCATATATTTATCAACCTTGCAATCTTTGAGTTGCGATAGTAAATCCTTGAATTTTGTAAAGAAATCTTGGATATTGTCGAAGCTTTTTGGATCCAAAGTGAGAAATTCCACTTCTATCATGTGTCCCCTCATCTCATCCTATTTTCCAAAGATCCCTTCCAAGGTGGTCCAGGCTTCATTGGGAGTCTTACAGGAAGATATGTGAAAAAAGAGATAGGGAGACATAAGACTGGAAATTGTTCCAAATGTTTCATGCATTCGATTTAAGTACTTGGATTTTTCTATGGATGATGTCGGTTCTGTGCCTGTATTCAAGTTTAACCTGTACAATCCTATGGTTAAGAGATGTATGACTATATTCTCCTTCCATGCAAAGTAGTTGTAAGGTGTAAGAATGAATTCTTTTTGGAAATCCATCTTTTCGCTGTCTTCAATCTTTTGTACCTACAAAAACATTTGGTGTAGATTTTTCTTAGCATTCCGTCAGCTATGATACCATGTAAATGTGTTGAACCTGCACATAATAGATCTAGCTAGAAAATACTACACACATTTGCAGAGAGAAATTGAGAAAGAAGAAGGAGAGAAAGAATGGAAGAATTCTTATTAACCGTAATGAATAATGAATAATTTACACATGATATACTTTGTATAACTCAATGGATGCACATTGGAAAAGAACCAATGCACCATAGTGGTAGTATAGAGTGATCTAGACACACACCAACAGTTACATGAGTGAAATGCCACATAGTCTAGTCTCTCAGGCAGTTATGGGAGTGAACTGCCACCTAGACGAGTTAACTAGTCAACCAATCTTCAGTTAACTGACTGAACAGAGTGTAGTGAGGAGTAGATCAAGGAGTCAAGGGTATTGCACTGGTCTGGTGATGATCCCAAGGCAAGTGCACATTATCATGGTGATTATACCAATGTTGCACGGTGAAAAAACCAATGCAACATTTAGACTCAACTCAACTAGTCAAACTGAAGTGTCAACTGAAAGAGAATATTCTCTAGGTGGAATATTCTCTCCTAAAATATAAGAGACTGGATAATGAATAATTATGACTAATAAACAAGAAAAAACCTTAGAAAAAATAAATCCTTGGTGTGTGTTAAGTAACTCCAACACAAACCACTGTGATGGTTTCCCTTCCAAAGGAAACCCATTAAAAAAAAATGAAGGTTGCAGTGAAGAGATCAACAAGGGATACACAAGGAGAAATTGGGAGGGAAGTAGCAAAAATTAGAGCTCAAAGAGGGAAAGCTACTTGAATATCAATACAAAGGATTCAATGAGCCTGACCACGATAAGAAAAGGTGTCTCTGAGCCATGGCCACCTACAATTTTTTATTTTTAGTGAGTAACAATACACAACTCTATGTATATCTCACCCCTATGTAAATATCCCTTGAGTTTATTAAAATCCCCATTAAATGTTGAAATATGAGTTTCAATTTTGTGACTATATATGAATATCTAGCTACAGTGTGGCTTATGTGAATGCATCACATGTTATTTCACACAAACTCGTTAAATCAATTTCTAGTATCTATTGTCTCCTCCTCCATAGTAAATATATTTCACATCAAGTTTGCTCAATTCAAAGTTTATTTCTTGGTGAATCCATGAGTTGTATGGATCTCTATGAGTTCACATGGATTTAAGTTAATCATTAAGTTAGGTATGCATAGTGTTAGAGGGTGGCTAAGTATTCTAAAACCTATAAAACTCATTCCACACCTAGTATACACCATTTCCATTTATCTTGGTCATTGCATTGTTGGAGAAATGAGTACATGATAAAGAGGAGAGTGGGAAACTAATGGGAGTACTCACTTGGATAGTGTGATATGTCCATATATTTAAAAGAGAAAACCTTATCATCGTTGCCACTTAAATATCCACCCAACAATGGAATACTTGTCCCTCCATTTCCTTCATATTGGATGATGAAATGCCAAAAAATAGATGTGATTTTTTATATTTCTATGGATAGGTGGTAGGCCCCTTCTTCGTGGTTCCTATCTTCCATTGTTGTTCCCCCCCAATAGATAGTATTGTCAGTAATCCTCTCGCAAGGAAGTCATTTATACTCCCAACCTTGTCATCCATAACGAAGGTCATGGCACCTGCCTTGTTCTCAATATTCTTTATGCTTGTCTTAATTATAAACATGGAGAGAGACTGTTGGCTCTTTGAGACTGTTCATCTTTGTCTTTGGCTTAACGGTATCATACCTCTTTGATATTAGGCTCACAAACTATTTCCATTTATTTTTACTAATATTGATGCAAGGAAGCAATAATTTTCATCGGGAAAGAGCATTGCGTAAACACTTGCACTTGATCATTTTCTTGAGAATTGGTATTGGAAATGCCAACAAGTAGCCCAAGCTCAAAAACCAATTTGAAGAAAATCCACTAACAAAAAAGAGGCTAACACTCAGAATCATGATTGTAATCATAGAGTTTGTTCCATTGTTGGAAATAAAAATATAGTGCAGTGAAATCTTAGCAGATCATTGAACCAAAACTAAATAGAGAAGAAAATTCATTCTACAATAGGAATTTGTGTTGACGAAATGGAAAGGACATAGGCCCATCATTCCAGGATTTGCCAACGAAAGAAGAGGTCTTGAAGAAGCTAAAAATATCCATCCAAGAGACCAAGCAAGCCACTTATGTTTTTTTATTTTTGGATCCTGATTATATTCTTGATTCATATGTAGGTAAGCCTACCCATCTTTTACCGAGGGTTCAGGGGTAGAGCCCCCAAAGAAAATTTAGGGAAAATTGCCTTGTAAAATATTGTAATTTCATAGTCAATCTAGACCATTCATTATAAGATCGCAGATATGATGATTGAAGTTATGTTAGGGTTTTCTTCCAAGAAGGAAACATTTTTGTTTTTGTATGAGGGAATTGTATTGGGGCTGGGTATGAGAGTGAATATTATATTTTGAGAGAGGAGAATGTGAGAAAAAGAGGAGGAAGTTACAACATGTGTTGTAGGTTGTATCCCTTCATTTGTTGGATAATAATAAAGGAAGGACTGGAAATTTTTCCGTGGACGTAACCCATATTGCGTGAACCATGTATATCTATGTCTCTATTTGTATTATGCTCTTTTTTTTTCTTTTTTTTTTTCCACATAATTGTATTTCTCTGGGATCTAATTCCTAACAGTGTTTCCATTGTGGAAGCCAAAACCATGATGGAGTCAATCCTATTAAACTCACCTTCCAAGACCCTTCATCAAGATACCTTTGGTGACTTTGAGAAGCACACGAGAGAAATATGTTCCAAGCTCATGAGGAAAATGGACTATGATGGGCTAGGAAAGGAAGGAAAATGAATTATGATCCCCATTGTACCTCAACAGAGGCCTAAGCATGAAGGCCTAGGATTCAATGGAAAATAAGCTAGCATAAGTTCAACTCAAACCACCTTCTTTGAGGCCAGATGAACCAAGAAATAACTCATTCCCATGGAGGAAAAGTTGTGTGTATAAATCCACTCAAATTTTATTGTAGAGGCTTGAAAGAGGGCAACAAAGAGATGATCCTACCATCCAGATCCGCTCCAATTCTTGGGGGACCAAGAAACTAAGTTGGAAAGAATTATCATAAAACCAAAAGGTATGACATAGTTTTTTTCTATTGAAAGAAAATGTTTCATAAGGCTAACAATTTTTGGCACTTTAGAAGGCCAATAAACCCGTGCATGAACTATTTTCAGTATTGCAAATTAACTAGACATTGGGAGGCCAAATATTGAAGGCTTCACTAGGAACTCAATCCCAAGAATCGAACATCCAAGAAGAAAGATTCAATAATAAATTTCAAGGGGAAAGAGGAGCTATTTCCACTTGCATCCCAAGGAGAAATGGTTTTCCAACAACCTATTGGAGTAGGAAAGTTCATGTCAAAGGAAACCTGCATTTAGAAATTATCTTCCATCCCAGAGTGGAGGCACCCTTTCTTGGATATTCATCGAATATTGCTTGATGGAGGTAGAGGAGGTAGGCACACAAATGCAGAGAAAAATAATATTGAAGGGATTTGAGTTGTTAGAAAAACTAATTGAGATACACGTGAGATTGCATTTCTCATTAATATGATACATACATAAATACATGATCTTGACCTTTGGATTCATCTTCCAAGAGGACTCTTAGACTCCTAATGATCATTTGTTTCATATTACTTCATGTTAGTAACCCTAACATATTATTTTTCCAACATCCCCCCACCCCCCTTAATCTAAAGGGGTGTATGTGAGTCCATGATTCAGATTTAGGAGCAAAATGAACTGATTAACAGACTAAAAATCATAAACACAAAGATAGGAAGAATAACACAAATGTCTAGTGAACAATATCTTCTATTAAATAAAGAAATAGGATGAAACTGTAAAACTGCAGAACTGAAACTTGCTCGAATGGTGGTATCTATCTCTGAGAAGAAATGTGGATGCTATGCACATCTGTCTGAGCATAATAAATTACAATGAGGCTCCAGAGGCCCTTTTCATATTACTCATGAATGCCAAAACCCTAGACATCCAAAAACTTAACCCTAGAAGGTGAAACACCAAAAGTCATGTGGACACTATGGGTAAGTTGGTGTAATTTGGTACCTCAACTTCCTAGGGTCATAAATTTTGCACACGACCTCTATTTTAGGTGCTTGATAGCCCCTTAGAAAGGTCTTTCAGACATATACACATTCTACCATCAGACTCTGACTCTGTCTACAACCTAACAATGGCAAGTAAAAAAAACAATGTTTAGGGCCCCAAAACATCCCTGGAAGTACAACAAGATGTGCTAACATGAAAACATACAAAATAAGCCAGTTGGATTAGGCGAGAGGCCAACTGTATCCACCTAGAGAATGTTTGAGGCTTTAGAGAACCCGAGAAGGGTAGAACTCACAATTATAAATCAATACAGAAAGATGTGCTGAATAAAAAATGGACACGAGGAGCCAGGTGGAATAGGTGGGTGGCCACCAATATCCATCTAGATCAATCCTCCCCCCTTAGGAAGAAATAGTCTCCATTATGTTGAGTTCCCTCATCAGATGAGGAAAATTCTGTTGGATTTGGCCCAGGGTGAGCCACTTTCCTTGGTGTAGGAGTTACCATGCCTTCAGAACCTGATAAAGTTGGATCCACTGCTGGAGAGTGCCCTTGACCTGTGTGTCCACTATATGGTTGATGGATGCTTGTTCCATGCAGTCATGGTTGAGCTCTGTTGGTGTTAGTTTTTTTACGATCTCAGAGGTGTCCAATAACGATGGAAAATATGGCTGAAGGACGTCCACATTGAATAGTTGATGCAGATCAAGGAAGGGTGGAGTGTTGAGCTCAAAAGAATTGCTACCCACAACCTTGGTGATAGTTTAAGGCCCATAAAGAGGTGGTTGAAGCTTCCGATGGGGCCTAGTGAGACGCTCCTTCTGCAAATGTAACTAGACTTTGTTGCCAACCTCAAACTGGTGTGGTACCCTGTGTTGATCATGGCGCTACTTGTACTTAGCATTGGGTTTATGAAAAATCTCCTAGACCTGTTGGAATATGTGCTGAATCCGATCAATGAATCTGGTGGCTTTTTCGATCGCAGACTGATCATGGGAAGATTTTTTCTATGCGGTAAAAAGAGGAAGTGCAACATCAATGGGTCCCAAGGGTTGGAATCCTAGACCCACTTGAAATGGGCTATGGTCGGTGGAACTATGGAGAGCCCTGTTGTAACTGTGTTGAACATATGGGAGACTCTCATCCCATGTTCAAGGATGATTAGAATTGTACATGCGTAGGATCTGCAGAATCATCCGATTGACGACGTCAGTTTGGCCATCAGTTTGGGGGTGGAAAGTAGTGGATTTTGTGAGCTTGGTGTCCAACAGAGACTAGAGACTCAACCAAAAGGTGTTGAGGAACTTGTTGTCTCGGTCAAAGATGATGGTATGTGGTATCCCAAAGTGGACCCAAACTCGTTCGAAGAAGATCTTGGTAGTATCTGTCACTGTGACATTCTTCTTACAGGTTGTGAGGATGGACATATTCGAAAATTGATCAACGACCACAAACAAACAATCATTTTTGTGCTTGGTGGATGACAAACCATACATGTAATTCATGGATATGGATTCCCATGGCTTCTAGGGAATAGGAAGATGGGTGTATAATCCTTACTTCTTGATGGTTGGCTTAGAAATGGCGCAGGCAGTGTAAGATCTGATATACTTGCTGACATCTTGTCGAAATTTTGGCCAATAAAAATGTTTCTAAAGAACGACCACAGTTTTCTCTACACCAAAATGTCCTACCACCCAACTGTAGTGGGCTTCCCAAATCAAATTTGCACGCTCTCTTGTAGGAACATAGATATGGCCCAGGTGGCATAAGAGTCTGTCCTGAATGTGAAAATCATTGACAGTGGCACCTGTACCCAAGAGATGATATGTGGTGGCGAAGTCTGAATCTTTCTCGTAAAGTTGGGTCCACTCCGATGTTTCATGTCCACAGGAATGGAGCACAGTGGTGAGTGCAGCCACAAGAGGTCGTCTGAAGAAATCAATGACATGATTGGAGATACCTATTTTATACTTGATTTTGAGATGGAACTACTACAGGTAGGTGGACCACTTCTGATAGCGTTTGTTCTATAATTTCCCCCATGTCTGTATGAACTACAGAGGCTTGTGATCAGTGTGTATGATCATCTCTTTCCCCATAATGTAGTTTTCCATTAATGACAGGATTGGACAATGGAATACATTTCCTTGTCATAGGTGGGGTATTTTCAGACAATATCGGAGAGTGTCTCACTATGGTATGCCACATGATGCCCATTCTGAGTGAGAATTGTGCCCACAACATAGTCAGATGCATCAGTCTCAATATTGAATGGTTGTTACAGATCGGGTAAGGAGAGTACTTGAGATGAGAAAAAGCGATGTTTCAGATCATTGAATGCTCATTTCTTCTCCTTCCCCCACATGAAATTGGCCCTACCACCGCCCTTGATCACCTGGCTGAGGGCCCAAGCAATATGGGAGAATCCCAACACAAACCTTTGGTAGAAATTGGCTAGTCCCAAGAAGCTACGAAGCTTGATCAGTGTGGTCGGGGTTGGCCAGTCACGGATGACTTGGATATTAGCTTGATCAACATATAATCCATGCTCATAAACAATGTATCCTTGGTATTAGACTATGTTCATGGAGAAAGATAATTTTTCCAAGTTGGCATAAAGCTTGTGCTGCCGTAGAGTGCTCAAAACCTACTAAATATGATACCACAAAGGAGTTGGTGAAGGGTCTCAATACATCATCCGTCAACCTCATGAAAGTGTATGGTGCATTTTTTAAGCCAAAGGGAATGACTAGCCATTCGTAGAGACCTTATTTAGGCTTGAAGGTTGTCTTCTAGACATCAGTTGGTTCGATGGGAACTTGGTGATAGCCAAAATTCAGGTCAATCTTGTTGAAGAAAATTTCCCCCTTGAGTTGGTCAAGAAGGTCATCAATCCTGGGGATGGGGTAGTGGTTCCTGACTGTGATTTTGTTTAAGGCTTTGTAATCAATGAAAAGTCTCCAAGTCTCACCCTTCTTCTGCATCAGTACAATCGAGATTCTGCAAGGGGAGGAGCTAGGTCTGATGTTCCCCTTTTGAAGAAGATCTTAGATCTGATGCATGATTTCATCATTCTCCATCAACAAACACCAATAGATGGGTCCATTAGGTAGAGGTGTGTCGGGGGTTAGATCAATTGGATGCTTGACTTGGCAGTGTGTTAGTACCTCTGTAGGTGAGGTGAAGATGTCTTTGTATTCTTCCACAATCCCATCCACTTGCTTCTACTGCAAAGAGAGGCATTGTGTAGAGGCCATGAATGTAGTGGTGACCTTTTGCTTATTGTGAGCATGGATCACAAAGAAGATGAACATTCCAGTCTATGAAATGACCTTACTACATTGCTTAGCAGAGATTAAAGAAATAACAGTAGGCGGTGCCACCTATGGGATCCTGTACAATTGTCTACCCAAAGTAATAATAACGATGTGGGGTCTAGAATCATACACAACATGACACTTCCACAAATATGGTTGTCCTAAAATAGCATCACAAACTTCAAGGGGAGAAATATCACACAGTAACTCATCTTTTAAAGGCTCGATTGTGTAGGGAATACATCACTATTAACTGACACAAAGATATCTTCCTTGATGAAGCCAACTAATGGTGTAGGGTTGCGGGTGTGACGTCGTTGGCAGGTCCAACCACTTGAAGACCTCTGCTGAAATTAGGTTCTTTTGACTACCGATGCCAACAATGAAATGAATTGGATCCCCCTTGACCCACATCTCCATAGAATTTACACTAACCTACATGTCCTTACCTGTATGTCACCTCGGAGTTAGGATCATGTCTAATCACACTTGCATGAATTGAAATGAAAAAGAAACTAATACCTCAATCCATTGTGCTTCCCCGGCAACAGCGCCAAAATGTTAGGAGAAAATATTGTCGTTTAATTCCATTGTACTAATTGCCCAATCATTTAATTTGTTAATCCGAGGTTTGTAGGCTTACGAAGCACACACACTATATATGCAGGACTGAAGTAGAAGTAATCTAATCTAAATTGTTGAAATGAAACTAATCTAGGAAAGCAGGAAACATTAATCTAGG
>SNQJ01S0152925.1:0-22845 GCA_010110895.2 Picea sitchensis | reverse complement strand
GATAGTCTTTTGGAGGTCCAAAATCTTCCCAATGGGGAGGTGTGATCAGGGGATCAAATTTTGCTCAAATTTCAAAGTGCTGGGAATGCAACGAAAATAGTGCCATTGTGTCCGTCTAGTCTTCCTGATTCCGACGATATATTTACTTTGTCAAATGGACTTGGTATGGAGAAGATATCGCGATCTGTTCGCCAAGCCAAACAGGCAAAAAATTTGATGCTGACTGTACCAGTCCATACGGTCTGACGTGGCAGGACCATACGACCATACAATGGTGACATGGTAAATTTTTTATTGGTTGATGATTGACGAATCGGGAAGTGACACGTGTCATTTGTGTGGCCAATGATATGAGGACACGTAGCCCAATCCATGGGTGCCATGTGTCATTCGTTGACTGGTTAATGGTTGTTGTATAAAATATATGGGAGTCCGCGGGGTTCGACCCCCAGACCTCCCCCCACAGCATAGTGCCTTCGCACGACCGCCCGACCAATGGGCCACAAGTTGTTGCTTGATAGGTATATGTGTTTAAATATATTTATGTTGCATTTGTTTACATTGGCGTGGGGGGGTCAGGCCGGGGCCTAGCCCCGACCCGTGGTTCCATTATACAACATATGACCATGTATTAAAAAATGTGGCGCAGATTTGTATAAAAATAACCCAAATTTTTGTATAACCATATTATTATATACGTGCGTGGTTGTTGGTGCGCGGGGTTGGTATAACCCACGGTTTTTACATTGCATATGCCCACGAATTAGGAGCACGGGAGGAGGTTACACCCATTGCAACCAATTAACCACTTGTTTGCCTAGCGCGCGGTCATATGCGCCATACGCACAGGTGCCAAGGTGGTTAGGGGTTGGCGCGCTCTTAACCATCCTACGGTTTGCACCGTTGGTGCGGTTGCACCCGGTGCTGGGTTTTCACGCTTTAAAATGCGTGTGAGCCAGTTTCATTCAAGAAAGGGTGCGTTTTGTAGATTTAGAGACAGCAAGCTTGAAGAGGGAGACTTCCAGGAGGCCTAACTTCTTCGTTTTTCGACCGATTGAGGTGTCGAAAGGGCCCAGACAGGGGTTTTGGGATGCTCTGAAGCCATTGGAGCAGTCGGTTTGTCAGTTTGAGCATTGTAAGACATGTTTTTGAGCAATTAGTAATAATGATCCATTGGAAGCTGGACCAGGAGATGTAGCCCATAAGAGGGGTGAACTCCTTTATCAATTGCTGTGCTTATGTGTTTATGTTCAATGATTATGCTGTTGTCTATGTGTAATTTGCATAAGTAATCCTTTAATTTATGTGTTGCAAACTGATCCTTTTGCTTTAAACACATAACATTCACTTGCAATAAGTTTTTCAAGTTTTTCAAGTCTTCTTCATTTTTAGATCAATAACACATGCTAGCTTTCATGTAGGACAAGCACAAGTGCGTTTCCAACAAATAAAATGAATCCTAAAGGAAAGATAATGCTTGCTAGATTTCCTTTTAGCACAAGCATAAACACATTTCCAACAACAACATTGCACTGTAAAAGAAAGATAACATATGCTATCTTTTCTTCTAGGACAAGTACACATGAATTGCCAATAAATATATTGCACAGTGAGGTAAAATCATGAATGTGGGTAACAAATTCGTGAGAATTGAGTCACAAAAAATTGAAAATGGAAAATTTTTGGTTGAATTCTTTAATGATTTCAGCCGAACAAATGACACAAACTCTCGATCAATTTTTGTTTTTCGCCCGGATGTTAAATCTAATAGTTCCATGGAAATTCGTGCCACCAGATACGTGTCTCAGACTTTTTTTTGTCCAACAAAACAAGTTTTTGGTCGAAAACATCTTTCAAATGAAAGTTTCTTTATATATATCGGTCGTGTTTCCCTATGAATAGTTTGGCTCCTATCATATTGTATGCATAGTGGATGTGAGTGGCACCCGAGCAACACTCGAGTGACGCACGACTAGCACTAGGACCACCTGAGCGGAACCAACAAATTTGACTCTGCCTTCTTGGTTAGTATCTCTATTCTAAATCTTAATTCTTTTGTGGAGTAGCTCTGTTCTAAGTTTTAATATTAGGCTAAGCATAATTTGTTTATTTGCATAGGGATGGAATTAATGAATTAATGGCTTGCGTTCCAGAATCTTCAGAGAAGGTATATTGAAAAAAACTTATAATTTTTTACGAGAGTGAGACCCTTGTCATATTCAACAAAGGTTGCATGTAACATATTTTGTGCATGAACAACCTTGCTTCTACTCACACAAAATGTTCCAACCTTGCTTCTACTGACACAAAATGTTCTGTTTTCCAATTCATTCATTGCGCTCGCATTGTCTCCAGATCTACAAAACCAACTCAAAAATAGTGTGTGAATCACGTTATTCACGTTTCCCACCATTTATTTTCATCTATTTTGTGTTTTAAAACTTTACATAAAGTCCCTAGCACTACCAATACAATACGTGTATATTTTGATATTGTTCTCCAACAAAATCTTAGTAATCGACCCACATAGCATAATTGATCTGGATGTCCTTAACTGAATAAAATAAAGAGGAAAGAGTGAAATAATGAACATTTGGAGTGTTGGTTATTTAGATAATTGAAAATGGGTTCTTGTCAATAATATTTTTATCATCAAACGTGTTGGATATAATAAAATGCTTTAATCATGAAAAGTTATTGATAGATCCAGAAAAACCACCAAACCGTTATTTCTATGACCAATAATCTAAATTAAAATCAGGGTTATTTATCCGTTCAAAAAATATATAATAAAACCTAATAGTTATACCATGTAAATAATGTAAGATGACTATTACAAAGAAAAATAGTTTTTAGGTTGAAAATGATTTATGGTTCTCGAGTAAGACCTAAAACTACTTCTGATTGGTTAAGAGTTTATGGTCCTTGAGTAAAACCTAAAACTATTTCCCATTGCTTAAAATCTCATCTTCCTTGGACATAAGTTATAGGTTAACCGCTCAAGACAAAAAAGCATATGAAAAAAATATACCCCCTTATGAATTATTCGAGATGGTTTAGTTTTTTTTGAATACCAATAATGAGGCATCCAACATTCAAGTGATCACCATTATTACTACTGATTTACAAATAAGTTAGGATAGAGTTTTCCACTCTCAGAAAAAAGGGAAAAAAATCTGATGATATGGAATGAATATATCTCTACTATCACCAAATATTTATTAAATAGACTATCACCTAGGACCCCTATATCAGCACATGTGTAGGGATGCCATGCCAAATTATGTTTCAAGGTGGATCCACCTAACACTTTTATAGTTTGCTCTAAATTTTAATCATTTAAAGTTCTCCAACAATGAACAGTGTGTGTCATATCATTTCATTTCATTTAAGTTCATTTCACATTTTCATGCAATGAGTGGAGTTAGGCACATTGAAACCATGTTGAGCATATGTTGTCATTGATTTCAACATGGTGCAGAGGTAGAGGAAGTGCACAGAAGGCTTGAAGTGCACACAGACAATATGGCACAAAGTTGGTTCACAAGCAGAGGAAGTGCACGGAAGGCTTGGAGAGGAAGTGCACAGAAGGATTCTTTCTACTGTACTATTGCATATCCACATGAAATGGAAATCCTAGAAGAAATTGTGAAAGGTTGAAAACAAAAGTACGTAGAAGGATTGAAGGATGAAAGGATCAATGAAACAAAATAAATCACAGAAGTGACTGAGTCTACCAAGAGTGCATGCATAATAGGAGGATAACCTATGACATAGTTCAAAAGTGAAGTGGAATGCGACAAATTCCCATGTCCGATCGTGGAATGACTCAATGGATGTTTATGCCACAACACGATGATTTTTTGAGCAAGCAACAAGTGACATAGTGAATTGTGATGGAGTGTGTGGCATATTGCACAGATGAAAATGTGCAGGGCTCCTTGAGCCAGTGCGATGAATGGTGTAGTGGAGTGTTACAAGATGAAGTCTAAAGTAGAATGTGACATAACGATTCACCAGGGGAACTTACATTCTGATGGTGTGATTCAGTAAGCACACTGCAGGACAAGTGTGGCATGATGAAGACTTGTGACTTGAGTCTTTGTCTCTAGTTCTATCTGCATAGTGGATGATTTATAGACTAGAATGAAATTATTGTGTCATTCTTCAAGAGATGCTTGGATAATCTGGAGCATAGTCGTAGGAAGACTTGGTCCATTTGATTTAGTCAAAGTTTGTCCACAATGTAAGATTCATGCATCCACATACTTTATTTAGACAAAATTGTAACTGAAATGATTTTGATATGGTCAAACTTTGTCCACAATATAACCATCATACTTTATTTAGAAAAAATTGTAACTGACAGGATTTTGATGTGGTCAAAGTTTGTCCACATTGTAACTGTTATGTATCCACATACAGGAAGGTGAGCTCAGAAAAATTAGTATAAGTATGGATTCACTCTGATCATGGATGGTTGTGCAAAGTGATGTGGAAGATGATACTGTAACATTTCATAGGAAAAACAATGAAAATTGTTCAGGATGTGTTGAAATATTTAGTGATGTAACAAATTTTTCCAAGTTTAGGGTTGCAAGGTGGTGCTAGGGTGAGTCGAAGCTCACTAAGGATTGAATTCCTCATTTTTTATAATAGGTTGGTGCCTAAGAGGATTTGTGTCCTCATTTTTGTAATAGGTTTGTGCCTAAGAGGATTGGTGTCCTCATTATCTGTGACAGGTTGGTTCCTGAGAGGATTGGTGTCCTCATTATCTATGACAGGTGGGTGCCTATTGAGCTAAAAATTTATAACTTGTAAGTTGGTGCTTGCATAAGAACATAAAGAAGATGTTCTGTGGTTTTTTCCCGCATTGGGTTTCCACATAAAAATGTTGGTGTACTGTGTTCACTGTGCTATTTTGATTTCTTCTTGTATCTGTCATTAAGTGCACACTTGTAAATAACTTAAATGGTTATTTTGATTTCTACTTGTATCTTTCATTAAGTACACATTTCTAAATAACTTACTGGTTGAAAGGAAAGAAAAGTACATAAGCTTAATGCAATACTGTTCACCCCCCCTCTCAATATTGTTTTGAGTATCAACAATTGGTATCAAAGTGTAGCTTCCTTCAGTTACAATCTAACAAATGGAAGGAAGATCACATAGAAAGTATGGCCAGTCAAAATGATTTTTCTACTAGATATCCTCTATTCAATGGAACAAATTTTTCATTTTGGAAAATCAGAATGAAGACCTACTTGATGTCTCTTGGCATGGAAGTCTAGCAGAGTGTGGTAGATGGTTATAAAATCCTAACTACTCTTCCAATTGATGAAGCTGGTAAGAAATATTACTATAGTAATTCAAAAGCTATGAATGCTATCCAAGGAGGACTTGCAGAAACAAAATTTGTTAAAGTGATGAAGTTGGAATCCACAAAGGAAATATGGGAAAACCTGGTAAACAATTATGAAGGAGACAAGAAAGAAAAGTTTGCCAAACTTCAAGCTCACATAATGTAGTTTGAAAGCCTAAGAATGAGTGAATATGAAAATATTGTAGGTTTCTTTCTCATAGTGGATGAGACTATAAACACCATGAAAGCGCTAGGAGAGGAAATTAAAGAATCTATGGTAGTTCAGAAGGTACTGAGATCTCTTCCCTCAAGACTTGATGCAAAGGTCTCATCTATAGAAGAAATTCATGAACTAGACAAACTGACTATGGATAGGCTCCATGGAATTATGACTACTTATGATATGAGAACTAGGAAACAACAACCATATCTAAAGGATGTAGTCTTCAAAGCATCAGTGAAATCATCAACATCTCAAGATCATGATTCATCAGAACACTTCTCATATGAAGAAGAAACAAACTTTGTGATGAAGTTGAAGAGGGGCTCTAGAAAACATAAAGGTATATTACCATTTAAATGCTTTCATTGTGGTAAAGTTGGTCATTTTGCCTCTAAATGTCCTTTTAAAGGAAATAACACCAATGAAAAGGAAAGAAAAGGCAACGATAAACCTAGCAATTTTAAAAAGTATTTTTAAAGGAATAGTTTTTATTCAAAGGAGGATAGCAACAACTATGACGAATAAGAATATGAGCCATATCTAATTCAGGATGAAAAAATTCTCATGGTTTTGGAACAACACAAATCTGATCAAACAAACACAAAAAAGTGTGAAGCTATAATAGACAGGGAAAGAGCACTCATTAGTGCTCTGGAGGAAATCTACCGACTTAAGAAAAAGAATAGACTAAGAAAATAATAGTTGTAGGTCTACAAAGACAAAGAAAATAAGGTCAGTGAAGAAATAGTCATATTAAAATTCAGCTAGAAGAATCCAAAAGAAAGGAAGAAGTATTGATAAATCAGATAAAAGAAAAGGAGAATATCTGCGACAAACTAGAATCATACATATTTTCCTTAAGAAAATATCTAGAGAAATACAAGACTCAAATAAAATTCATAAAAGGATATGAAACTCTGGATAACATTCTAAGAAATCAGAGATCACCAGATGACAAGACAAGGCTAGGATATAAGGAAATTCTAAAAATTGTCAGAGGTGAGTCAAGCACCAACATGACAGTCAGTGAGAAGCCTACAAGCTATGCAAATTATCTCAAGGGAAACAACAGTTAACCTAACCAAGCAAAAGATGAAAATAAGAAGCATTCAGAACTGAATTAGCCCAACTATGAAGAAAGGAAGCAACATGTTCCTGAATCTTATCAAGTTGGCAAAAAAAGACCGATTCGTACAAGTAAGTTTTTCATTCCAAGGAATCCAAATGTTTTATATGGATATAGTTTCTCTTGTGGAAACTTTGGACATAAGGATGTAAGTTGCATATTTTTTAGATATAACAGAAGTATAGGAAAGAGATTCAACAAACCTCAAAAGGCTATGGTTCAAAATTCTTTCAATAATGCCTTCTCTCCTTTACTAAATGACCCTGGATGCCACATATGCAATAATTTTGGACACAATGCAAGTGAATGCAGAAGAAAGTTGTTGCTTATATCTAGGAAATAAAAACAAGAAGATTTTACCAAGGCTTGGAGGAAGAAAAATAAAAGTGAAGAAAATTGTGGACTAGCTCTATATGCCAAAAATCAAGAAAATCAATGGTACATTGACAGTGGCTGCTCCAAGCACATGACATGAGACAAAATTAAGTTTGAATTCTTAATTGAATAAAAAGGTGGTAGTGTCACTTTTGGAAACAATGCTCTATCTAGAATCGGAGGAAAAGGAACTATTGTATTAGATGAAGATAAAAAGGGAAAGACCAAAGAATAGAATGTGTTGTATGTTGATGGTCTAAAACATAACTTATTAATTGTAAGTAAAATGTGTGACAAAGGACACAATGTTATTTTTCATTCAAGAGGTTGTAAGGTAATGGATGCGAATACATGAAAGACTATTGTTAAGGAATTCAGAACTTGAGGGAATGTCTATGTTCTAGAAGAAGGCAAAGAAAAATGTTGCATTGGTAAAATTGATGAGAGATGGCTTTGGTACAAAAGACCAATTCATCTTAGTTTTAATCAGCTTGTTAATCTAGGAAGAAAATATGTTGTGAGAGATATGCTTAATATCTCCAAACCTGAGAATACTATCTGCAAGTCATGTCAGTTTGGAAAACAATCAAGAGTTCAATTCAAGGCAAGAGAACACTCCACCACCCGACCTCTTGAGATGATTCATACAGATATCTATGGCCCTACAAGTAAACAATATCCTCAAGGTGAAAGATATTTCATTCTGTTAATTGATGACTATACCAGAATGGCTTTGGTTGGAGTGTTGAGGCATAAATTAAAGGATTTTGAAAAATTAAAAATCTTCATAGCGCAGGTAGAAAATGAAATGGACTTAAAAGTCAAATGCCTAAGGTTAGACAGAGGAGGATAATTCACATATGATGAATTGAACAACTTTTGTGAAAAACATGGGATCAATAGATAGTTTTCTATTGTCATAACCCCTCAACAGAATAAAGTAGTGGAAAGTATGAACAAAATAGTTCAAGAAATGGCCAGTGCCATGCTTGATGAATCAAAAGTAGATGGAACCTTTTGGGGAGAGGCTATTCAAATTGATGTCAACATTCTCAATAAGGTGCACATAAGAGTAAACAATGATAAAACAGCTTATGAGTTATGGCATGGAAGATCAACATCAATAAAACACTTAAAAAAATTTGGAAGAAAATACTGCATTAAAAGAAATGAAGACAACTTAGGTAAGTTTGATTCTAGAGCTGAAGAAAGAGTTTTCCTTGGATACTCCTCCAGAATTAAAGGATACACGTGCTTTAACAAAAGGCTCCATAAGATAATTGAGAGCGTATATGAAAAGGTAGATGAGGGACCACTTCATTAAGTGAGATATCAACACCATAATGAGCAATATGATGAACCAATAAAAAATGAGTTACAAGACAATGGAATGGGCCAACAATGACAACAAGAGGATTCAGAAGAAGAAGAGAGAATGGAAACATCACATCCAAAGATGCCATCAAGGTATGTTCAAAAACATCATCCATAAAGTTAGATTCTTGGAAATAAGGAAATAGATGTACAAACCAGAAGAAAACTTATAGATACATCTACCTCTACAAATTCTTCACTGTTGTCCATGATTGAACCCCAAAACTTTCTGCAAGCAAGCCAGGATGATCACTGGGTCAAAGCCATGTATGAAGAACTAGACAAAATAGAGAAAAATAAGACTTGGGATCGTGTTCCAAGACCAAATGACAAGAATGCAATTGGAAATAAATGGGAATATAGAAACAAGCTAATTGAAGATGGATTGATAGCCAAAAACAAGGAAAAATTAGTATGCAAAGGGTATGCTCAAGTTGAAGGAGTGGAATTTGAAGAAACTTTTACTCATGTTGGAAGAATTGAAGCTATCAGGATGTTTTTGGCTTTTACATGCTACATAAAATTCAAAGTTTACCAGATGGTTTTCAAATCAACATTTTTAAATGGTGACCTTGAGGAAGAAGTTTATGTGGAGAAACCTAAAGGTTTTCTACTTACTGAAAAAAATAATTATGTCTGCCGACTAAAAAAGGCCCTGTATGGGCTAGAACAAGCTTCAAGAGCTTGGTATTATAGACTGTATAGGTATTTTCACCAACAAGGATTCAAAAAGGGAACTTCTTATAGAAACTTATACATCAAGGCCGAAGGTAATGATCTGTTAATTATTGTGGTGTACGTTGGTGATATTATTTTTGGTAGTAATATTGAATTAATGAGTAAGAAGTTTGTAGTTGCAATGCAACAAGAGTTTGAGATGTCCATGTTAGGATAACTCTCCTTCTTTCTTGGGTTACACATTCATCAATCAGAAAAGGGAATTTTTATTTCTCAAGGTAAATATATCAAGGAAATATTGAAGAAATTTGGCATGGAAAACTGCTCACCATTAAGCACTCTGATGACTACCAGTTGTAAACTCAGTAAGAATGATGATTCTCTGAAAGTAGATCAAACAATGTATAGATCTATGATAGGTAGTTTATTCTATCTCATAGCTTCAAGGCTTGACATCATACAAGCAGTGGGTCTGGTAGGTAGATTTCAAGCCAATCCTAAAGAAAACTCATCTTCTTGCAGTCAAAAGAATATTCAAGTATTTGCAAGGAAATATTGAGTATGGATTGTGGTATAAAAAAAACACATGCCTCGCTCGCAGATCTTATACAAATGAAGATTGGGTAGGAAGTATTGATGATAGAAAAAGCACTAGTGGAGGTGCATTCTTCCTTGGAAGTTGTTTGTATCCTGGCTTAGCAAGAAAAAAACTTCCATTTATCTCTCTAAAACTGAAGCAGAGTATATAGCCGCGGCATCCTGCTGTACGCAAGTGTTGTGGATAAAGACCAATCTTAAGGATATTCAATTTCCCTGTGATCAACCTATTTCTATAATGTGTGACAATACAAGTGCTATTAATCTCTCTAAAAATCATGTTCAACACTCTAAAACTAAGCATATATCCATCAGGTATCACTTTGCTAGAGAATAGGTTCAAGATTAGGTGGTTAAATTAGAATATGTTGCTTCCAAAGAGAAAATTGCAGGTATCTTTACCAAGCCATTTCCTAGGGACTCCTATGAGTACCTCATAGGGAAGTTGGGATTCCTTCCCACTCCTCATTCAGGTGCATAAATATTCATGATAGTTGGAGGCTGTTGAAAGACCTACCCAACCTTAGGGGGAGCAGGGCAAGAAATTGAGCAATAGAAAATACAACATTTTGATAGGGGGAGTCACTTTCACGATGTGCACAGTCAGAAGGACAGTTCTCTTTTCCATTGATGTCAAAGAGAGAGAAACATACAACTGTGACAAAGAGGATTATACAACAAGGGGGAGTGAAGGCCAAAGGAACAAACTTACAGGGGGAGAAACTCAACAATAAGAGTTGCCATCAATGAGAAAAGGGGAGTTTGTTGAGAATATGTTTCCATTGATGTCAACATGGTGCATAGGTAGAGGAAGTGCACAAAAGGATTGAAGTGCACACATACAATATGGCGCCAAGTTGGAGCACAAGCAGAGGAAGTGTGTAGAAGGATTCTTTCTACTACACTATTGCAGATCCACATGAAATGGAACTCCTAGAAGAAATTGTGAAAGGTTGAAGACAAAAGTGTGTAGAAGGGTTGAAGGAAGAGGGGATCAACAATGCAAAATAAATCACATAAGTGATTGAGTCTGCCATGAGTATGCATAGAATAGGAGGATAACCTACTATGTATTTCATAAGTGAAGTGGAATGCGACAAATTTCCTTGTCTGTGATCATGGAATGACTCAATGGATGTTTATGCCACAACACGATGATGTTTTGAGCAAGTGAAAAGTGACAGAGTGAACTGCGACAAAGTGTGTGGAAGATTGTGCAGAAGAAAATCTATAAGGCACCTTGAGCTAGTGCGATGAATGGTGTAGTGGAGTGTGACGAGATGAAGTCTAGAGTAGAATGTGATAGAACGAGTCACCAGGGGCACTTACAGTCTGATGGGAAAATTCAGTAAGTACACTGCAGGACAAGTGCGACAGGATGAAGAATTGTGACTTGAGTCTTGCTCTCTGGTTCTATTTGTGTAGTGGATTCTTTATACATTAAAATGAAATTATTGCATCATTATTCAAGAGATGCTTGGATAATCTAGAGCACAGTCATAGGTATCTGTTCACCCCCCTCTCAATGTTGTTGTGAGTATCAACAAACCAAGATTACTTACTTCACCTTGATAGATTACTTTTACTTCCTTTATTGTACTCGTCATGAAATGGTAATCTCTTCATAGATGACTGATAATTATGAAGCTTATGGATAGAAAGTTGTGGCTATATGAAGCATAACCAAATAATACACCATCCATATTATTTCATTTTAGTTGAATTTGCTAGTAATACATATATAAAAGGTTATTATTAGAGGACCATAGATGTGATAGAGTCTAGTAGTTCTTTTCCATTGGTATAATGGATTCAATGTGAGTAATTTTGTTGGATATATGAGTGTTGTTGCAAGACACTACAATCTATTGAAAAACACTATACTTTGCTTAAAAATGTTACAATTATTTCTAGAAGTCTGTAAGACACTAAACAAGGCCTTGGATACTGTAAAATGTTACAAATTGTAGAAAAACACTACAACTAACCACATAATTCTACTTATTTTGTTTCCCATACCAATTGATGAAATGTGTTGTAGAACCCTCTATACTACCATACAAAATTCATCAAAATAGTACTACAATATTTGTAGATATGTAAATTCTATAAAACATTGGTATACCTAATAAACAAATTCTACTATAAATGCACTCACAATACTAGTTTATTTTGATCACTTCTTGAAACTATGGTCTTGTACCAAAATATTAAAAATTATAATCAAAGAATCTCTTTAGCATCATTTTACCTTCTCTGAAAACAACTAATGTCAATTACAACAAAAATGACTGTAATTCTAAGGTCCAGGTCTAATTATTCATACATTCCATAAGTCAACTATTAGCATAAAATATTTCACTCCTAGTTGTTGCATCTCCATAAGCTCCCATGTAGGATACAATTCACCCTCCCCCATTTCTTCATCTTCCATTGACTTCTTGGTTTGTGCAAGTAGTTTTTGACTATGCTATTTCAGACGGGAAATTTCTTTCTCTTTATCAATGACACCCTTGTCAAATTCTTTTTGGTGATCTTGCAACTTTTGTATTGGCTTCTAGCTATCTTGAAGGATCACTTCTTATACATCCTTTAGGTATTCTGATCAGGGTGTCATTGAGCATTATTTGATTGTAACATCTTTCAATGCCATCATCTTCTTCCTATAGTACAATGTTAAAAATTTATTCTTCCTGTTTAAGATGAAGGTACCCAATGTTTCTAGCTAGGTTAAATTGAGAATTATGTCAATGTCTTTATAAAACATGTGTAACATTGAATTTCTATATGAATTTATAGACATATTGATTGTTACTTGTAAGTCCTTAATTTCATATTTTTCCAAAAGAGTTTTTCTTTTCGATTATACTTGGCTCCGTAATTAATAATTGATTTTCAAAGTCGAAGTTGATGTAATTTTCCTTATGGTTTGCACCAATAATGATGTTAATATTTTTTCTTGAATACTCCCTTTACATGTTAATAATCCAAAGCATGAGGTTGTGAGACCTTTGTAGAAAAAGCTTCCTTATTTTTAATAAAATCCATTTTAGTCTTTTATATACTTTTTATATTAATATGCACTTTTTCACTTTTAAAAAATATCTTCTCCTTTATAATTTACAAATAGATTTGTGAATTTCAAAAGGCCCTTTATTAACCATTATTTTCTTCATACCTTACAAAATATGGTTCTCCTTAATCACTCGAACTTTCAAAATTTCCTTTTACTAAATATAGACACAAGCCTAAAATCACATTTCACCTATTTTCCCCACTCATGCTCCAAAAGGCTTGTTGTATTCTCTTCCCTTGTTGATTCGTCATTGACATTTGTCACCTTGCACTTACATGATTACCTTATTGCTCAGTTACATTATTACCAATATTTGTTTGAACCAAATATCCCATCGAGTGAATGGTTCTCTACTTGAATTGATAAGTTGTAACACTTTTACAAGTTAATCCATGAAGAATTAGAGGCTTGGTAAGTTGTGTTTCACTTTTAATTTTTCCTTAACTACTCATGAAATCTATGAGAATGGAAATCCTATTGGGAACTTCCATGAACTTATGGTCGAGGTCACTCCCTTATAGTTAGCCTCGTAATCATTTGGGATATAATGAATATTAAGGACCATATTAGGTTCCAGTTCTTATCCTTACCTCCCATAAATAAATTAATAATTTACTCATTGTTCTCTTCATCAGAACCGGCAATCAAAGCGTTCAATCGAGCAATTAAGTTTAACTTTATCTCTTCATAGGTTAGTTTCATTATCAAGTAACACTTCTACACTTTAGGGATATGTATCTTAGTGTGTTTGATTATCGTGTATGCTTGAATGGAACCACACACTTTCTTATACAACTCTTTGATTAGTGTGTATGCTCTATACCTTTCTTAATATAGTTAGAAAACTAGGATTGGCATTTTGGAATTTCAATATGAATAGCCACCATACTAAGAATGGCATTGTTTTGATTGCTTTGGTTCATACAATCCAAGCATATTCTTTAGTCATTTGGGAGGAAATGTGTTTATGTGAAGAGCCTTTCTCCACCATGCCTTTTCATTGCTCAACATTATCTTATAGATCTATGTTTTTGTGGCATAAGAGAGATTAACTATCTTTATCATTGGCAAATGCTACTTTTATCATGGTCAAATTGTGATGCCTTTTAATACTCCCCACTATCGATATGATGGACATCATTAAACTTGGTCAACAACTTAATTTTACCACTCTATGCCCATCGAGGTTTGAACTTGGGCCATTAACATGGAAACATTCCTTTTCAACCTCTAGACCACAACCCGATGGATACGCATGCACTTAAAATTCGTACTTTAATGAAATTTCTTCTTAGGATGTGGAAGAAATATAATTTTTTATATGATGTCTTAAAATATTTTAAATTGATGTATTAAAATATTGTTATAATAGAATAATGCTTCTATCTCTTCATAGGTTAGTTTCATTGTCAAGTAATGCTTTTGCACTTTAGGGACATCTTTCTTAGTGTGTTTGATTGATGGGGTTGCTCGAATCGCAACATTCAATTTCTTATAGAACTCTTCAATGTTTTAGGTTCTATACATTTCTTAATATACTAAGAAAACTAGGATTGACACTTTGTAATTTCAATATGAATAGCCTACAGACCAACAATGACATTTGTTTCGTGTAAATTAAAATATTGTCAATTGATTAACATAATTTTATTATGACACATACAATTGTTGCTTGTCATAGATTTGTATCTTGGTACATATATAATATATATGGATCGAGAGGAGTCGTTGCAATGTGAACCTCCAATTATGCTTCACAAACACTTCAGGCAGTCCAATGAAAGAAATAGAGGGACCCCTAGTCTGACAGGGACCCCCGGTTCGAAAGAGAACCATACCTAGGCAAGGGAAACTAGTGAAGCAAGGGAGTTTAGTCAAACAAGGATATCTAGTCAGTCTAGATGATTTTAAAATTCATCTAGATCTAGTCAGGAATCACAAGAGAGAGCACAATCACCTGTAGGTGATGCAATAGGCGATCCATTGCATGATGGGTCAATGCAATCCTTTGCTAGAAATGATTTGGGGGGGAATTTTAATTAGACATGTTTGAACAAACATTCCCTCCCGTTGACCAATGTACAACCCCAATCACATCAACAATGTATGGCCTGTAAATTGATTTTTTTTTTTTTTTCATATAAATCAAGTGCACATGGACATGTTTTTGTGCATTGTCATAACGATATGAAAATGTTTATAAATGTGTAGAGGATTGGGATAATGCTGGGGTAATTAATGACAAATAGAGTGCATATCGAGCGAAGGGTGAGGGTGAAGGTGAACAAGAGGTGAATTTTCATCAAAATGAAGATTACACCCATATTACCACCTTTCCCTCAGCCATTGGCGAGGTGCTTCCTTGGGAAGGCACTACTGAAGAAATGGCCCTTCAACAATGCACATCCCACCATGCAAAGTTGAAGCATGATTTTGAGCAAATGGATCTCCCTTCTGAGAGCAGACAAATCTTGGGGGTTGTTTTGCATTCTTTTGGAAACTTCATTGATGTATATAAGAACCTTGGCCCAATGACCAATACTTTCATTGATTTGATGAGGAGATGCAAGCAAGTGGTGATGGGCCTTGATAAATGGATCGAAATAGAGAAAAGGGTCTCAAAAGAGAAAGTAAAATCATTGTTTAATTTTAAGGAAGGACCAAAGCGACCGATGTTGAAGGTGCAATATTTCAAGCAAACTAACATCACTATCCATCTTTATGATCGATTTTTGGTAGCATATTGTAGATTTCTTGAAATATCCCTGATCCTTGGATCTGGATATTTACTGCTACTATTGAATGCTTTGTTGCATATTTGATACTCTAGGGGTTTCTGGATGCGTTTCTTGGGGTTTTAAATGTGTTTTTTTAGTTTTATGTTCTCACGCGTAGCATGCATGGCATTGTTGGATCCATAAATAACTCATTGCATTTGATTAAATAACATCAAATGATAATACATGGAAATACTTGAAATCGATCTCAGAATGCATCAATTAGATTGTGACAGAGATAAAATTGTCCTATAGTACCAAATAAGATGAGTAGAATACTGATCTATAACATGCATCGACTGATCTGCAACATGCAAGTCAAATCTACTGAGTGCATGGAAGGAATGATGCATGCAACTGCCATAACCAATGGAAAACTGAGATATGATAGCTATGCTCCTTGGAATCTGATGAAATCTGTTCCCACTAGGTCACCCTATCCCTAGACAACACATGCAATTCAGATCTGCTGCATGTAAGAAGGATATAGCTCAGATCTGTTGCAATAATCTCAGATTTGCTGCATGCAAGAAGGGTATAACTAAGATTTGTTGCAATAAGCTCAGATCTGCTGCATGCAAGAAGGATATAGCTCATATTTGCTGCAATAAGCTCAGATCTGTTGCATGCAAGAAGGATATAGCTCATATCTGCTGCAATAAGTTCGGATCTGTTGCATGCTAAAATGATATAGCTCAGATTTGTTGCAATAAGCTCGGATCTGCTGCATGCACTCCAAGATACGCTTCCAAGATAAATCCATGCTATATCTCTTATCTGAATCTACCTGAACCTAAACCTATAAATGAAGCGAATACTTAAGGAAGGATCCAATCCTATACTCTGAATCCTGGTGAAGAATTTGGGTGATTCTTCCGATGGACTAGGGTGTGTCTCTCAACACCAAAATCTATCAATGGTGGTGGTTTCCTCCAAAAATCCACAAAACATGAAGAAAGTCGCTTGAATTATCCTCTGAATTCTAATTCTCAACTCAACTCATGCATAATGGTGAATTAGATCGACTTTTCTCCTTTATACTCCCCTCCTCATCTAATTTCCCGTTCACTTTATTAATTAAGTGAATTTTCCCTAAGTTTTGACTTAATAATCGATTAAGTCACTTAAAACACCTTTTTGCTTCTAATTTCACATTCACTTTGATTAATTAAGTGAATTTTCCTAAGTTTTATCTTAATAATCATTTAAGTCACTTAAAACACCTTTTTCTCCTTTTTCTCATCTAATTCCACATTCAATTTAATTAATTAAGTGACTTTTCCTAAGTTTTATCTTTAATTATTATTTTAAGTCACTTAATCACCTTTTTCCACTTTATTACTTAATGTCACTTTCAACTTGGGATTTTCTGGTAAATGACACTAAATAATTCTTTTGTTCCCTTTTTCTCTTGACTATAGCCTATGAGAATCAATATAGGCTACTGAGTCACTCCTCCTAGAGTCATCACTGGGAAAGGGAGTTTACAATCCTCCCTTCCTGAGATTTCTTGTCCTTAAGCAATGCCATCACAACTTGGCACTCCATCTACTTTGCCAAGATGAAAGTGAAAATGATACCAAGATCCCAAACCGATCTCCAGAAAGGACCACCTTTTTGTCATGACACCACTTTGGTAATAACCTTCAGACCAATGTGCCTAGTCTGCATCCTCCTCTCCTAGGATCCCACACTGAAATACATGTAGGGACTGAACTTACTGTCATGATTCATGTCTTGCAAAGGTATATCCATGAAACCCAAATATGCAAATCCACTAACAACCTCAATCCTGGGTATCTAAAAAGAAGGTTTGTCTCATCGTTTGGAATAAGTCTCAACCTCTCCTCTATTGATGTCCCAAAAATAAAGCAGGCCAATCACTGTCGCAACTCTGTCACTCATCACCAATAGTTGGACCACCAATGTGCTCTGCTACCAATGCAGACTCTCACCCATGTGTCCTGATGCAACATCTGTGAAATCCTCCCCACTAGAAACTCTCAGACCTATCTGTAAGTGTTGAAGTCACCCGGGTCCCAAACTATCCTGTATGAAGTGAAGCTCCCTCTACTCATCATACTGATCCATACAGTGCTATCACACAAATTTTCTTAACTACCCATAGTAAGCCAAGTGATCATAAGTTGTCGAAACGCGGTCGAATCCTCAGGAGACCACTCCTCCAAGAAAACAATCCTACACACTCCAGGAGTAAACTATGGAGAACACAAACTGGCAATCCCGCCTGTGTCAATTTTCTTCTTGTCAACAAATTCAATCCCAGGGTCCCATGCCATCCTTAGAGGGGAATCCTCGTGCTGAGGATGCATACTTTTGATCACAATTGTCTGAACACCATGCTCAGACTGTTCTCTCCTCTCCTAGAATCATCCATCATGGACCATACTTAGCCAAGGTACCTCAGTGAAGTCAACGCTTGTCAATCCATGATTATCCTCGATCCTGGGTATCATGAGGGAAAATCAAAACCCCACAAATCCTCTCACAACATTCCCACCATGACGTAGACCAATCACTACCTCAACTCGGTCGGTCATCAACCTCATCTGAAACAATCCATCACTCAGATGAATGCGAGGATCCCACCTTAACATTGGAAGTCCACCACTCCCAATGCCTACCGACTATTGTTGTGCCCCACCAATAACCATCGGAGTCCAAATGAGCCAAATCCCTGATGTGTAATCTCTGTAGAAGATAATTCCATCCACTACTCCTCCAACTGTAATCTCTATGAATCGATCCAAATAAGTCTGGATCTCATCCCGTGAACTCAACACATTGATCACAGAGTCCAAATGGATGAAATCTGTCACAACCATAATGCCCCCTATCTCATCTCACTGGATCCAGTAATCCTCTCTCGTCTTGCTGCATACAATGAGGGAATCAAATAATAGTAATAGGTGCCTCTGCCACTACATGAAGGACTGGAAGGTGACTAGTTCATTGGTCAACCCCAAGGGCATGACCACAAACTCATAATGATACCCGAGAATAGACCTACAAGTACCCTGCTCCTTGACCCAAGCATGATGATATCACATATGAAAATGAATCATTGAGGGATACACTACTTTCTAAGGCTCACCCATCCACTCACCGACCCTGGGTACATCAACCCATTGGTATACTCAATGACTATATCAGGATGTCACCCTAGAGGAAGTGCTCCAAAACTTTGTTGTGCACCACTATGTGCAAATTTATAATCTCGTATACTCTAACATATTCCTATGTCCTCATGTACCGTCTGGTGCCCTGTATGTGTTACTGAATCCAATACTCTACTAATGATTACTAAAACTATACACCAAAGTGTGTCCATGTCCATCACATACATGCATACCCAATCCATTGATGCATATGATTCCATGCAGGTTGGTCCACAAGGAAGGTTATCAAACATCTCCTTCGTAGCTAAACTATGACCATCTAATGAGCTCTCCAAAAGAAAGGGCCCCTGACCTCCGCAATGCCAAATTGGAGTGCAATACAAACTCTCCTCGAGTACCTGCAACTCTGAATTCTCCTCATATGGACTCATCATAAGAGGCTTCTCCCTCAAATCATGAGTGCTACTCATTCCTATGGGTGTCACGACTACCAAATATGATGGAGTCTATGCTGCTGACAATGATGATGAGCGTGCCAAACTTAGCTGGTAGCAACGTTCCCCATCAACACCAATTGACTTACTATATGATACCATGCAATGATGGGACTCATGTGAACTGTCATCCTGATACAAAATTTCTGATTTGTTTTCATCCACCAAATCAACCCCTTCTTTGTCATCCTCAACGCATGGCTCCCGAGAAGAAAGATCAATATTGCACGACAATTTTTCAAATACCAAATCTTCATCATATTTAGGTACAATCATGCTTGCATTGCCATAAATATCATAGATAGGATAAGGAACTAAATCCTCATCATACTTAGGTTCTAATACACCCTCATCATCATGAGCATCACTGCTAAGGTATGATGTGGAATCCTCAACATCGGTTGATTGGGACACTTCATCTTATGCACCAACAACCCTTTTTCTTGGCACCTTCACCTTCTTTTCCATTGATACTTGGGGTTCATACCACTTAGTATGTTTGAAGGTGCAAAAATCCTTGAATGACATGTTTGCATGAAATGCCTCACTAATCTCCTGATACTCCCTCAAACAATATGCAAACTCCTCATCATGTCCTTTTTGACCTATTTGTTGCCTCTTTGAACCTCTAGCTCCATTGATCCCTACATTGTTTTGATACCACTGAAATATTCCTACATTGTCTTGATGGCTTTCCATATCCTGCATCAACTATTGTCACCCCTACGCAAGAATATTACGAATATTCCTCACTCTTTCCTCCATATTCGATCTTAATTTTTTCTCTCTACTACTGCATCTGAAGGTATAAGTGCAAGTTATCACCACTAAAATTTAGTGGAAACAATTTGAAATAACTCCTCATTGATTTTCCCCTTACACTGGTAAGAAAACTAGCTCTGATACTTGCAATATCCTTGATCCTTAGATCTAGATATTTACTGCTACTATTGGATGTTCTGCTGCAAATATGATACTCTTGGGGTTTCTCAATGCGTTTCTTGGGTTTTTAGATGTGTTTGTTTAGTTTATGTTCTCATGCGTAGCATTCATGGCATGGTTAGATCCATAAATAACTCATTGCATTTTTTTTAATAACAACAAATGTTAATACATGGAAATACTTGAAATCAATCTCAAAATGCCTCAATTAGATTGTAACCGAGATAACACTATCCTACAATACCAAGGAAGACAAGTAAAATGCCAATCTATAACATGCAATTCGAATATACTGCATGCATGGAAGGAATGATACATGCAATTGTCGGAACCAACAAAAAAATGAGTTCTGATAGCTATGCTCCTTGGAATATGATGAAATTTGTTCCCACTAGGTTTCCCTCTTCCTAGACAAGACATGCAATTCGGATCTGCTGCATGCAAGAAGGATATAGCTCAGATTTGCTGCAATAAGCTCGGATCTAATGCATGCAAGAAGGATATAGCTCAGATCTACTGCAATAATCTCAGATCTATTGCATGCAAGAAAGATATATCTCATATCTGTTGAAATAAGCTCAGATATGTTGAAATAAGCTCAAATCTGTTGCATGCAAGAAATATACACTGCATGCACTCCATAATACACTGCCAAGATAAATCCATGCTATATCTCTGATCTAAATATTCCTGAACCTAAACTTGTAAATGAAGTGAATCCTTAAGGAAGGATCGAATCCTGTACTCTGAATCTTGATGACGAATATGGATGATTCTTTCGATGGACTAGGGTGTGTCTCTCAACACCGAAATATATCAATGGTGGTGGTTTCCTCCAAAAATCCAAAAAACATGAAGAAAGTCACTTGACTTCTCCTCTGAGGTCTAATTCTCAACTTAACTCATGCATAATGGTGAATTAGATCAAATTTTCTCCTTTATACTCCCCTCCTCATCTAATTTCCCATTCACTTTATTAATTAAGTGGCTTTTCCCTAAGTTTTGACTTAATAATCATTTAAGTCACTTAAAACACCTTTTTGCTTCTAATTTCACATTCACTTTGATTAATTGACTTTTCTTAAGTTTTATCTTAATAATCATTTCAGTGACTTAAAACATCTTTTTCTCATTTTTCTCATCTAATTCCATGTTCACTTTAATTAATTAAGTGAATTTTCCTAAGTTTTATCTTTATTATTCGTTTAAGTCACTTAATCACCTTTTTCCACTTTATTACTTAATGTCACTTTCAACTTATGCTTTTTTGGTAAATGACACTAGATAATTCTTTTATTCCATTTTTCTCCCGACTATAGCCTACGAGAATCAATATAGGATATTGAGTCGCTCCTCCTGGAGTCATCATTGGGAAAGGGACAATACATTTCCATGGAATTATGAGGTGCCATATTATTTTTTGAGATTTATTTATGCAGATTTTTTTGAGAATATGCACCCAGATTATACCGACCTACCATCCATGTATTATGGTGTTGGTAAAGGTTGAACATATAATCAGAGAGGTTTATTTCAAGATCCATCATTGCCTAGACCTCCACCACCCTTGGTATCTCGTCCACCAATGGTGGTTTCTTTACCTTCAGATATGGAGGCCACTTCACAAGTTGGTAAGGATGTGAGGGATGCAATAGTAGATAATATAAATTCATCTCTTATTGGTATTGATGTTGGTTTGAACGAATATAGAGTGTGATCCATTCTTTTCTTATTCGATTCACTTCATCGCAACTTTTGAATTAACACAAAATTTTTATGTTCATTAATTGCAGTTCACTCAGATGTTAAATGATTCAACATTAAATTTTGAACTAGGGTCATTTAGCATGGGAGGTTTTGCAGATGTTGGTAATTCACAGGTATAATTGCATGTTTGAAACGTTTTTAGTTATGAAAACTACAGTGTCATTTCAAATTTTAATTTAAAACGAAATGAATTACAATTCAAATTTTCAAATCTCAGGGTGGCGGATTTAGTCTCATGTATCGAGAGAGTTTGGGTATGGGGAAACCCTCTTGCATATTGGGAGATGTTCTGGTTGGTAGCTCACAAGTATTGCATGTTTCAAAGTTTAAAATTATGATTTCAAGTGTCAATCATTTAATCTTAATTCATTAAATTATTTAAAAATGTCCTGTATGTACTTACACACACATATAAATATGTATTATAGGGGAATCAGAAGGGAACCTTGGGTATGGGGAAACCTTCTTCTTCCATTTTGGAAAATGTTCATGTTGGCAATTTGCATGTATCAAGCATGTTCGAAAGTTTGTAACTATGGTTGTATGCATCATAATTTAATTGTAATTATTAGTTTTTTTTTCAATATAAGTACTTACAATAATGTCTATATGCATTTCAAATGTGTTATAGGCCAACTTGGAAGAGAGAGTGGCAGAGGAGAACTAATGAAAGGTTGGAAGGTAGTCTTTTAAACTCTTTTAGGAATAATAGCAAAACAATGTTTTCCATATTGAAATAACCATGAACATCTAGTTGGCTACCACAAAAGAGTCACCAATCACTTGGATATTTCAAAGCCTTCATTTATGCATAGTTATTTGTACATCCCCCGTGACCCTCCTAAAAACAACCTGCTTTGAAATGTATAATATATAAATAATTTAGGAATAAAGTGCCTCCTATGCCACAAAAT
>SNQJ01S0152924.1:22896-39944 GCA_010110895.2 Picea sitchensis | reverse complement strand
AAGCCCAAGGATGAAGAAAAGAAACCTCATAATCATCATGAAAGAGGAGGAAACTCACAAAGAAAACAATATTCCAATAGGAACACTTTTGCTCGAGCAAGAGGAAGAGGAAGAGGCAGAGGTGGTGAAATAAAATGTTTTGTCCATGGAAAAATCAGACATAGATCTTTTGAATGCCCCGATAGAAAAAGGGATGGAGGAGAAGCTCACATTTCAGAGGTTCAAAGATGAAATTTTGAGGCAAAAGGTGCAGAAGGTGGAAGATCCTTAATGATGAGGAAAATTCTGTTGAAACCAGAGAAAGAGGTGGAGAATCTAGTCCAAAGAAAAATTTTGTTTAGAACTACTTGCAAGACCAAGGACAACGTACACAAGGTAATAGTGGATAGTGGAAGTACAAATAATTTAGTATCCACAGAAATGGTGGAAAAGATAGAATTGGAGACAGTTGCACATCCAATCCCATACAAAGTCTCGTGGTTGCAAAAGGGACATTAGGTAACAGTCACTAAACAATGTTTAGTTGAATTTAAGATAGGAGGATATAGAGATGAAATTTTATCTGATGTTATTCCCATGGATGTTTGTCATATTTTGTTGGGGAGACCGTGGCAATATGACATAAGTGTTGTTCATGACGGAAGAAAGAACACATACACCTTGGAGAAGAATGGTAGGACACATATGTTTCTGCCAATTGAAGACAAGAAGGTGAAAGAAGAAGCGAGAAATACTATACTTCTCATGAGTGGGAAGGAACTTCTAGATGAAGTCAAGAAGGGAGAAGAAATGCAGTTTTTTGTGGTGAGAAAACCTAGAGTCATCTTGACCAGTACTTTGATAGATGATCTACCGGGGGAAATTTAGGAACTGTCGGAGGAATTTGTTGATATCATGGTGGCCGATTTACCTTGTTTGTTACCTCCCATCAGAAGTATAATCCATCACATTGAACTTATACCAGGAGAAAGTTTACCAAACAAAGCAGCATACATACTGACGTCGCAGGAGAATGAAGAAGTCAAGAAGCAATTTCAAGATTTGATGGACAAAGATTAATTAGAGAAAGCTTGAGTCCATGTGCTATACCAACAGTGTTAAGTCCAAATAAATATGGTGGATGGAGAATGTGTACATATTCAAGGGCTATAAACAAAATCACCATCATATATAGATTTCCTTTACCCAGGATAGATGACTTGATGGATTGCTTGAGCAGAGCAAATTTTTTTTTAAAGATTGATTTGAAAAGTGGTTACCACCAGATTAGAATGAGAGTAGGTGATGAATGGAAGACAGTGCCCAAAATGAATGAGGGACTATATGAATGGCTTGTCATGCCATTTGGTTTGATGAACGCGCCAAGTAATTTATGAGATTGATGAATGAAGCCTTGAAGGATTTCATTGGTAGGTTTGTAATTGTGTATATTGATGATATATTGATCATCAGTAAGAATAAGGAAGAGCATTTGAGACACCTAACTATAGCGATGAGGAGGTTGCAGCAAGAGAAATTGCTGATAAATTTGAAGAAGTCATATTTCATGAAGAAAGAACTCATTTATTTGGGGGTTGTGATCTCTTCGAATGAGTTGAAGATGGATCCTGAGAAAGTAAAAGCAATCAGAGATTGGCCATCACCAAGGAATATCTTTGAAGTCATAAGCTTCCATGGATTAGCTAGTTTTTACAGGAAGTTCATCAAAAAAATTAGTGGGATTAGTGCATCAATGATGGACATAGTCAAGAAAAGACACAAATATTTTCATTGGAAAAAGGAAGCGGAGAAAAGATTCAAGTTGTTGAAGGAGAAGATAACTAAATAACTAGTTTTTCTTTCACCGGAGTTCAGAAAAACATTTCAATTCAGGTGTGATGCAAGTGGATTCATGATTGGAGCATTCTTAAGTCAAGACAACATGATGGTTGCATACTTCAGTGAGAAGCTAAATGAGAGAAAGATGAAATATTCAACGTATGATAAGGAGTTTTATGCAATCATACAGGCACTGAAGAAATGGAGACATTACTTGGTTCTGAAAGAGTTTGTCTTGTATAGCGATAACCATGCTTTAGAATTCATAACTCGACAGGAAAAATTGAACCAAAAACACGCGAAGTGGGTTGAATTTTTGCAGAACTTCACTTTTGTTATAAAGCACATTTTTGGAACTGTTAACAAGGTTGTTTATGCATTGAGCAGGAAATGTTTGATTCTGCAGGAGTTTTGTGTGAAGACCTTAGGTTTTGATAACCTTAAGGATATGTACAGAGATGATTCAGATTTCAAGGACGCTTATGAAGCATGTGAGAATCTTGTTCTAAGGGAAATAAGTCAATGGATTGAATACCTGATCCAGGATGGACTGTTATTCAAGGGAAATCAATTGTGTATCCTGAAGAGTTCTATGAGAGATAATCTTCTAAAGGAAAAACATAGTGGGGGATTGGATGGACATTTTAGCCATCATAAAACATTTCTGCAACTGAACAACTTATATTATTGTCCAGGGATGAGGACATATGTCAATAAATTTGTCAAAAAATGTAGAATTTTACAGCACGCAAAGGGGAAAAGACAGAATACAACGTTGTATCAACCATTTCTAGTACCAAAGAGGTGGTGGGACGTGGTAAGCATGGATTTTGTGTTAGGTCTGGCGAGGACACAGAGAGGTTGTGATTTCATATTCGTGGTGGTCGATAGATTTTATAAAATGACACATTTCATTCCATGTCAGAAAACCAGTGATGCAACACACGTTACAAATTTGTTTTTCAAAGAAGTTGTTAGACTTCATGGCTTACCCAAGAGCATTGTTTAAGACTGAGATACCAAATTTGTTGGTCATTTATGGAGGACACTATTGAAGAAGCTGGGAATAGACTTATCTTTTAGCTCAACATATCATCCTCATATGGATGGACAAACTGAGGTAGTAAATGAGAGTTTGGGAGATTTGTTAAGGAGTTTAGTAGTTGAACATCACAGCCAGTGGGATCAGGTTATGCCACAAGTGAAATTTGCATATAATGACTCACCTAATAGAAGCATGGGACAGAGCCCATTCTAGATAATGTATGGAATGCATCCAAGAGGAGTATCTAAGTTAAGGGACTTAGAGAAGAGAAAATTCAAGAGTGCTGGAGAAGAAGATTTTGCAGCAGAGATGCAGGAGCTCCACAGTAAAATCAAAGAGAGGGTGCAGAAACATGGACATACAGTGCAGGAGATCATGAATAGGAGTTCATGAAATTATTCATCCATAGGAGTATGATGCAGGATCATCGTAAGCAAGCCAAAAAATCAAGCGCAAGAGCAAAAGACAGTTGAAAATGCACCAACGCACACTTTGAGAACATTTCGAATTTGGAAAGAGGAACATTAATGTAATAGTTAGGGGGGAGTAATTTCCCTTAAATGTTTTGAGATTTTAATGCAGATCTTGAAAATAAATTAGCCAGGTGGATATCGGTGGCTACCCACCTCTTCCAACTGGCTCAAAACAATTTTTTGGCAATTTTGGCAATTTATTATTTTTAGCGGGTTTTAATTTCTGGGGCCATTTTGAGGGCCTAAATGAAGGTTTTTATAGATTGAGGTTCTCAATGATATATGAAGGCATCATTAAGCCCCAAAAATAAATCTCCTTGAAAATACCTTTCCAACGAGCTATCACACGCCTAAAATGGAGATCGTATGCAAAAGTTACGACCCCGGGGAGTTGATGTACTCACTTGCCCAAACGGGGCCCACATGAATTTTGGCGCTTCATCTCCTAGGGTTAGTTTTTTGGATGTCTAGGGTTATTGGCATTCCTGCTTATTGTAAAAAATCCTTTAGAGCCTCATTGTAATGATATTCTTGTGAATGTGAGTAGATGTCACATCTCTTCTCAAAGATAAGCTGCCACCATTCTAGCGAGTCTTTCACTCTATATTCTTACAGTCTCTGTACATTTATTTCATTAATAGAAATCATGTATTACTATATATATGTGTTTATGGCTGCATCTCTAATACATTTTTGTTATATTATTGAATATCTGCGATATCTCTGTGCATTCCTTTGTTATATCTCCGCTCTCATTTCGTGTCAAAAATAATACGGATCAATAGATATCATCTACCGACCATAAGAATTTAATTTAATCAATGTAAGGTAGTTGTAGACTTTAATTTCAATTAGATAGTTAGAGCTGTAAGATGGAAAACTCTAGAAAGCTCCCTTGTATTTATTGTATTGTGGGATTATTTTCATTGAAAATTGTAACAGTTGTAGAGAAAGAGAATAGAATAACAGAGACTGTAGAAGATGGTATAAGAAGATAGTTGTTGATATAGAACCCATGTACATATGTACTTGGATTAATATAAGAAATCTTTGATCCAAATTCATGGTATTGTGGTGATCACTGTTTGCATCTTTTAGTGGTATGTTTATAGTTTTCTTATACGCTTTGTTATACATTTGTTTCAATGTTGTGTGTATATATGATTTCATGTTGAATGTATGAATTCTGAGAGAGATGAAGTATGAGTTTCAATTGTTTCTCATCCTGAGAGTTCTTGCAAGGAGTGCAGTGAAGGTCCACAAAGAGTGCGTGGACATGTTCTGAGTTTTACCTTAGAGAAAGCTCAGGAGAGATATTGTTGTTCTCATACCAGCAACAGTGCAGGAGTAGCATAGAGGTGTGTGCAGGCTATGTTGTAGTCTTATAATTATCCAACCAAGGAGAAAGGTTGAATAACTGATGTTGCAAGGGAGTGCGGAGGGTTGAAGGTTTAGACAACTAGAGGTCATTGTGAATGCCACAAGGAGTGCATGTAGGAACCATTTTGAGGCCTTGAGCTTGTAGTGGAACAAAGCTCAGGAAGGATAGAGACTTGGAAGGAGTTCAAAGGAAGGACAAGCTCTGGAGTTTCCTCGAGGAAAGTTAAGTTTAGGAGGAAAAGATGCCAAGTCTTTGGGTAGAAGCCTTTGAGAAGTTTGAACAGACGGTTGAAATTCTCAGAGGGAGAATCACTGAAGTTCCGTGGACCATTGGATTTTACAGATCAGCGGAAGGGTTAAGGCTGACTGTCTTTTAGCACTCATAAGCTCAGGAAGAGTAGTGGCTGTTAGATCTGGATGAACGAGAGTCATTGATCTCAGGGTTGAATTTTTCCATTTCGGAATTCAGAGCGTGGATAATTTTGTGACTAGGAGTCGAGAGTTGCGAACTCCTGATTTGCAAAGTTCCAGTAGAATCAGGACCGTCAGATCATAGAAGCTCAAAGCTGTTGATTTGTGGCAGGAAGGTATCGTGGTTTCGGCTATCGGGCAAAGGGAGTTGTTGAATTGCAAATCGTCGATACACGAAAACCTGAGGTGCCAAAATATTTCACCCCAGGTTGTAATTGAGGGTCACATCAAATGAAGTCAAGGGGGGAATTAAGAACCCGTTAGCCTTTTCAGGGTTTAGGGGATCGAAGGAGTCATAGGAAGCTCACATTAGAGTTATGAGAAGTTGCAAAACCTGAAATACCTTTTTCGAGCGAAGGTTGTGGTCACATCAGTGGGTCATGTGGGTAAAAGTTGGCTCTTAGTGCTTGTTTGCACAGGCGTAACTTCTGAAAAGGACCTATGGAAATACTTGTGTGTTGAGGATTCTTGCAGGGAGTCAAAGAGTCAATCAGACTCACAGGGGAGATTAAGAACGATCCTTAGACCGGGAGGTCAAGAAGAACCTGTTGAGGTAGGGGTGTTGCAACATAAATCCTTTTCTTCAAAACTCAATGCCAAAAAGTATGTTCATTCTGCAATTACCTAGAATATATATAGTCAACATCATTACATTGAGTTAACAACATCCAATATAATAATAAAAATAAAATTGAGAACAAATCTAGGACAACCAATATTACAAATATATGAACACATCCTATCTGACAAATGTTTGGCATTAACAACTGAAGAGTTTTCAATTGGCCCAATATGTTCGAGAGGAGGAAGATCAACATGAGAAGCTTGTCCATCTATAATACAATGAAGCAATTTTGGTCAAATTCCATAATAAAATCAAAATAAATTACATTACACGTATCCAAACTTTGTTTACATCAAATACACCTGGCATAGTAGGAGAACTAGAATGGAATTGCATCTGTCTACATTCTCGAGTTGAAGCCACAATTGTGAAATGCTGCACATCTATAAACATCATAACACTACAAGTCATAAATGAGGATGGGTACATAAAATTTCCTAAACAAAATAAAACTTCTCACTCAATGTAACTTACTAGGGACAATAGGAGATGCATTATTTGAGCAAGGACATCCATGTCTATTGCCAGATTCAAGCTGAAATGTTTCATATTCATAGGAATGGACATTTAAATCAATTTCTAAAACTCTATTTCTTTTGCTTCTTCTCATTTTATTTGTAGGGTTGAGGAAACTCTTCTTTTTCTTGAGAGATGACTCAAAAAAACTCAACCCAATTGTCAAATTAAAATCCAATATGTGTCGATTATTGGTCTCATCCAACATCCTTTGAATTAGGTCCACCATCTCTCGGGTGTTGGTTAAAGTAGTGAGAGGACTATTTCGAAGCACATCTAGGTATCCCAAAAATTCCTCCCTAGCCAATCGAAGTGCCTCATCATCTTGATCAACAATTCCAATAGCCACATGAGTCATGTCAACATTTTCATCAATCATTGATATCTCCATAATTATCTCGGGAGAATAGTTGAATGCATCAGGTGTTGCATAATCAAATATATTTGGCTCTGCATTCTGATACAATGATGGCTCCAAACCCTTCAAAAGGAAGTACAACCACTCCACCTTTATGGTATGCTTGCAGGTGTTTCCATGAATAGACCATGGACATTTGCACACCATAAAATTATTGCAATACCAAGTCACAAGGTATTTTTTCTCATGATTGGTTTGCCTCCTCACCTAGTATGCATGGGATATGCTTTCATGGGGCCAACAATAATCATCTGGAATTGTCCTAGCTTTCTCCATTGAGTATTCAAACAAATTCTCCTTCTAGTGGTTATTCAAATATCCTTCTTCTTTCAAAATGTCTTTGAATCTATAATATGACTCTACATGTATCAACAACATATGTAGAAACCAATCCATTCTACGAGAACATTTCTTTCTTTGACCAGACAAAAAATTGGACTTCAATAAGCTATGGTGTTACTCCACATAATTATTCGTCTCTTGATTTGCATGGTGAAATCACGAAAACCTTTAACCCACATCCCTAATTGAAAGAACTAAGTTAGTGCAAAGAGAATATTTATGCAAGCGGAAAAAAAAACAATAAAGTAGAGTATGTTAACTTAAAAAGCTTATTATCCACAACCCATGTGCTATGAAAATAATCCAAGATTTTTTTCTCATTTGCAAAATCAGTGAAACAATTATCCACATGCTTGACCACTGATTCAACATTAGGGAAAGATTTCATAATATAACTTAACTTGTTGAGCATGATATTTGATTTCTCTAAAGTAGAGCCCAACCTATAAATATGTTTTTCCATGGCCTCCATACATGCCAAATACACAATATCACTCGACACTTTGTGGCCCTCTTATAGGATTCAATGCATCTATGTGAGATAATCTTACAAAATAAATACAAGTCACAAAAAAATAAAATGGAATTTAGTTCAAAGCATCGATTTTTTCCAATGCATCATCGACCATGAATGTATTGAATTTCCAATCAGATCGAAATTGATAACACTTGTCCATTAGTGGCTTAAACCATGTTGCAATATTCAATGATGTATTTTGGGATTTCAGAACCCATGCGATTAGTACCCCACTCTGCTGGTCGTCAAAGACCACAAGTGCGTAGAATTGATACTGCGATATTCATTAAAACACAAGTCAAATTTTAAACTATCAATCATAATGAATCACAACCCAAACAATCATTTATTAATGAATAATTCGAATTCACCTTACACCATATTTATTTGTACTGAAAGTTGAATCGATTCATAATAAATTATCATGAGATAGTTTGACCATTCTCTTTCACATCGATCTAGTTTGAATGCCAATTATAAAAGGGACATTTTGACCATTAGGCTTCTGGAAAAAAAAAATCATTTGGTCATTTTTTATACCAGAGGTTAACACTCATTTCATCTTTCTTGTCAAGTTGATATTTTCCCTTCATCAAGAGGTTATAAATGCTTGCAACATCTTTTCTCATCAAGAAAAAATCTCTATCACGATCTTCCATATCCATGTCAACATATCGTTCAATGTGCTTTTGATATACAACATCAATTGACACTTCCATAAAGAAACAATTTTCTACAAAAGTGACAATTTCTCTCGACAACCTAGATTTACGCAAGGACCTAGCCCACCAGATGTGTCAAGTCTGTCATGAAAAGGTCATCCTTCCTCATCGTCATGCTCATATGTGTTGTATGTAAGTATTGCTATGTTAGGGTCCTTATTCTTTACATTCACTATAAAGTGGCATTGACATCCTCTCTTATTTACAAATGAGTCGTTGCATGCTTATGAACACATTCCTCTTTTGTCTTCCGGGCCTACAAATTACAACAACTTAGCACAAAATCATATATATCCACTCATGAAAAACCATTTTTCATCATATATATGTCAAGTCATACGATGCATGCACCAACTAAAACGAAAAAATCATTTGGAAATGCAAGAGCCATGTGATTGTGAAATACTTACAACTCATATAGATTGTGACCGTTATCACTTTTTTCTATGGTTTTTTTCACTGTGTGTAAGAAAGTACAAGGAGCATCGACATTGATTTATTCCCCTCTAATAAAATTAGGAAGTCTACCTAGAGGGATTCGTGTAACANAAGCCCAAGGATGAAGAAAAGAAACCTCATAATCATCATGAAAGAGGAGGAAACTCACAAAGAAAACAATATTCCAATAGGAACACTTTTGCTCGAGCAAGAGGAAGAGGAAGAGGCAGAGGTGGTGAAATAAAATGTTTTGTCCATGGAAAAATCAGACATAGATCTTTTGAATGCCCCGATAGAAAAAGGGATGGAGGAGAAGCTCACATTTCAGAGGTTCAAAGATGAAATTTTGAGGCAAAAGGTGCAGAAGGTGGAAGATCCTTAATGATGAGGAAAATTCTGTTGAAACCAGAGAAAGAGGTGGAGAATCTAGTCCAAAGAAAAATTTTGTTTAGAACTACTTGCAAGACCAAGGACAACGTACACAAGGTAATAGTGGATAGTGGAAGTACAAATAATTTAGTATCCACAGAAATGGTGGAAAAGATAGAATTGGAGACAGTTGCACATCCAATCCCATACAAAGTCTCGTGGTTGCAAAAGGGACATTAGGTAACAGTCACTAAACAATGTTTAGTTGAATTTAAGATAGGAGGATATAGAGATGAAATTTTATCTGATGTTATTCCCATGGATGTTTGTCATATTTTGTTGGGGAGACCGTGGCAATATGACATAAGTGTTGTTCATGACGGAAGAAAGAACACATACACCTTGGAGAAGAATGGTAGGACACATATGTTTCTGCCAATTGAAGACAAGAAGGTGAAAGAAGAAGCGAGAAATACTATACTTCTCATGAGTGGGAAGGAACTTCTAGATGAAGTCAAGAAGGGAGAAGAAATGCAGTTTTTTGTGGTGAGAAAACCTAGAGTCATCTTGACCAGTACTTTGATAGATGATCTACCGGGGGAAATTTAGGAACCGTTGGAGGAATTTGTTGATATCATGGTGGACGATTTACCTTGTTTGTTACCTCCCATCAGAAGTATAAGCCATCACATTGAACTTATACCAGGAGCAAGTTTACCAAACAAAGCAGCGTACATACTGACGTCGCAGGAGAATGAAGAAGTCAAGAAGCAATTTCAAGATTTGATGGACAAAGATTAATTAGAGAAATCTTGAGTCCATGTGCTATACCAACAGTGTTAAGTCCAAAGAAATATGGTGGATGGACAATGTGTACAGATTCGAGGGCTATAAACAAAATCACCATCATATATAGATTTCCTTTACCCAGGATGGATGACTTGATGGATTGCTTGAGCAGAGCAAAATTTTTTTTAAAGATTGATTTGAAAAGTGGTTACCACCAGATTAGAATGAGAGTAGGTGATGAATGGAAGACAACACCCAAAATGAATGAGGGACTATATGAATGGCTTGTCATGCCATTTGGTTTGATGAACGCGCCAAGTACTTTATGAGATTGATGAACGAAGCCTTGAAGGATTTCATTGGCAGGTTTGTAATTGTGTATCTTGATGATATATTGATCGTCAGTAAGAATAAGGAAGAGCATTTGAGACACCTAACTATAGCGATGAGGAGGTTGCAGCAAGAGAAATTGTTGATAAATTTGAAGAAGTCATATTTCATGAAGAAAGAAGTCATTTATTTGGGGGTTGTGATCTCTTCGAATGAGTTGAAGATGGATCCTGAGAAAGTAAAAGCAATCAGAGATTAGCCATCACCAAGGAATATCTTTGAAGACGTAAGCTTCCATGGATTAGCTAGTGTTTACAGGAAGTTCATCAAAAAATTTAGTGGGATTAGTGCATCAATGATGGACATAGTCAAGAAAAGACACAAATATTTTCATTGGAGAAAGGAAGCAGAGAAAAGATTCAAGTTGTTGAAGGAAAAGATAACTAAATAACCAGTTTTGGTTTCACCAAAGTTCAGAAAAACATTTCAATTCAGGTGTGATGCAAGTGGATTCATGATTGGAGCAGTCTTAAGTCAAGACAACATGTTGGTTGCATACTTCAGTGAGAAGCTAAATGAGAGCAAGATGAAATATTCAACATATGATAAGGAGTTTTATGCAATCATACAGGCACTGAAGAAATGGAGACATTACTTGGTTCTGAAAGAGTTTGTCTTGTATAGCGATAACCATGCTTTAGAATTCATAACTCGACAGGAAAAATTGAACCAAAAACATGCGAAGTGGGTTGAATTTATGCAGAACTTCACTTTTGTTATAAAGCACATTTTTGGAACTGCTAACAAGGTTGTTTATGCATTGAGCAGGAAATGTTTGATTTTGCAGGAGTTTTGTGTGAATACCTTAGGTTTTGATAACCTTAAGTATATGTACAGAGATGATTCAGATTTCAAGGACGCTTATGAAGCATGTGAGAATATTGTTCTAAGGGAAAGAAGTCAATGGATTGAATACCTGATCCAGGATGGACTGTTATTCAAGGGAAATCAATTGTGTATCCTAAAGAGTTCTATGAGAGATAATCTTCTAAAGGAAAAACATAGTGGGGGATTGGATGGACATTTCGGCCCTCATAAAACATTTCTGCAACTGAACAACTTATATTATTGTCCAGGGATGAGGACATATGTCAATAAATTTGTCAAAAAATGTAGAATTTTACAGCCATAGGAGTATGATGCAGGATCATCGTAAGCAAGCCAAAAAAGCAAGCGCAAGAGTAGAAGACAGTTGAAAATGCACCAACACACACTTTGAGAACATTTTGAATTTGGAAAGAGGAACATTAATGTAATAGTTAGGGGGGGCGTAATTTCCCTTAAATGTTTTGAGATTGTAATGAAGATCTTGAGAATAAATGATCCAGGTGGATATCGGTGGCTACCCACCTCTTCCAACTAGCTCAAAACAATTTTTTGGCAATTTTGGCAATTTATTATTTTTAGCGGGTTTTAATTTCTGGGGCCATATTGAGGGCCTAAATGAAGTTTTTTAGAGATTGAGGTTCTCAATGATATATGAAGGCATCATTAAGCCCCCAAAATAAATCTCCTTTAAAATACCTTTCCAACGAGCTATCACACGCCTAAAATGGAGATCGTATGCAAAAGTTACGACCCCAGGGAGTTGATGTACTCACTTGCCCAAATGGGGCCCACATGAATTTTGGCACTTCATCTCCTAGGGTTATTTTTTTGGATGGCTAGGGTTTTTTTCATTCCTTCTTATTGTAAAAAATCCTTTAGAGCCTCATTGTAATGATCTTCTTGTGAATGTGAGTAGCTGTCACATCTCTTCTCAAACATAAGCTGCCACCATTCTAGCGAGTCTTTCACTCTATATTCTTACAGTCTCTCTACATTTATTTCATTAATAGAAATCATGTATTACTATATATATGTGTTTATGGCTGCATCTCTGATACATTTCTGTTATATTATTGAATATCTGCGATATCTCTGTGCATTCCTTTGTTATATCTCCGCTCTCATTTCGTGTCAAAAATAATACGGATCAATAGATATCATCTATCGACCATAAGAATTTAATGTAATCAATGTAAGGTAGTTGTAGACTTTAATTTCAATTAGATAGTTAGAGCTGTAAGATGGAAAACTCTAGAAAGCTCCCTTGTATTTATTGATTGTGGGATTATTTTCATTGAAAATTGTAACAGTTGTAGAGAAAGAGAATAGAATAATAGAGACTGTAGAAGATGGTATAAGAAGATAGTTGTTGATATAGAACCCATGTACATATGTACTTGGATTAATATAAGAAATCTTTGATCCAAATTCATGGTATTGTGGTGATCACTGTTTGCATCTTTTAGTGGTATGTTTATAGTTTGCTTATATGCTCTGTTATACATTTGTTTCAATGTTGTGTGTATATATGATTTCATGTTGAATGTATGAAGTCTGAGAGAGATGAAGTATGAGTTTCAATTGTTTCTCATCCGGAGAGTTCTTGCAAGGAGTGCAGTGAAGGTCCGCAAAGAGTGCGTTGACATGTTCTGAGTTTTACCTTAGAGAAAGCTCAGGAGAGATATTGTTGTTCTCATACCAGCAACAATGTAGGAGTAGCATAGAGGTGTGTGCAGGCTAGGTTGTAGTCTTATAATTATCCAACCAAGGAGAAAGGTTGAAGAACTGGTGTTGCAAGGGAGTGCGCATGGTTGAAGGTTTAGACAACCAGAGGTCATTGTGAATGCCACAAGGAGTGCATGTAGGAACCCTTTTGAGGCTTTGAGTTTGTAGTGGAACAAAGCTCAGGAAGGATAGAGACTTGGAAGGAGTTCAAAGGAAGGACAAGGTCTGGAGTTGCCTCGAGGAAAGTTAAGTTTAGGAGGAAAAGACGCCAAGTATTTGGGTAGAAGTCTTTGAGAAGTTTCAACGGACGGTTGAAATTCTCAGAGGGAGAATCAGTGAAGTTTCGTGGACCATTGGATTTTACAGATCAGCAGAAGGGTTAAGGTTGAGTTTCTTTTAGCACTCATAAGCTCAGGAAGAGTAGTGGCCGTTAGATCTGGATGAACGAGAGTCGTTGATCTCAGGGTTGAATTTTTCCATTTCGGCATTCAGAGCGTGGATAATTTTGTGACTTGGAGTCAAGAGTTGCAAACTCCTGATTTGCAAAGTTCCAGTAGAATCAGGACCGTCAGATCATAGAAGCTTAAAGCTGTTGATTTGTGGCGGGAAGGTATCGTGGTTTCAGCTATCGGGCAAAGGGAGTTGTTGCATTGCAAATCGTCGATACACAAAAACCTAAGGTGCCAAAATATTTCACCCCAGGTTGTAATTGAGGGTCACATCAAATGAAGTCAAGGGGGGAATTAAGAACCCGTTAGCCTTTTTGGGGTTTAGGGGATCGAAGGAGTCAGAGGAAGCTCACATTAGAGTTTTGAGAAGTTGCAAAACCTGAAATACCTTTTTCGAGCGAAGGCTGTGGTCACATCAGTGGGTCATGTGGGTAAGAGTTGGCTCTTAGTGCTTGTTTGCACAGGTGTAACTTCTGAAAAGGACCTGTGGAAACACTTGTGTGTTGAGGATTCTTGCAGGGAGTCAAAGAGTCAATCAGACTCACAGGGGAGATTAAGAACGATCCTTAGACCGGGAGGTCAAGAAGAACCTGTTGAGGTAGGGGTGTTGCATCATAAATCCTTTTCTTCAAAACTCAACGCCAAAAAGTATGTTCCTTCTACAATTACCTAGAATATATATAGTCAACATCATTACATTGGGTTAACAACATCCAATATAATAATAAAAATAAAATTGAGAACAAATCTAGGACAACCAATATTACAAATATATGAACACATCCTATCTGACAAATGTTTGGCATTAACAACTGAAGAGTTTTCAATTGGCCCAGTATGTTTGAGAGGAGGAAGATCAACATGAGAAGCTTGTCCATCTATAATATAATGAAGCAATTTTGGTCAAATTCCATAATAACATCAAAATAAATTACATTACACGTATCCAAACTTTGTTTACATCAAATACACCTGGCATAGTAGGAGAACTAGAATGGAATTGCATCTATCTACATTCTCGAGTTGAAGCCACAATTGTGAAATGTTGCACATCTATAAACATCATAACACTACAAGTCATAAATGAGGATGGGTACAAAAATTTTCCTAAACAAAATAAAACTTCTCACTCAATATAACTTACTAGGGACAATAGGAGATGCATTATTTGAGCAAGGACATCCATGTCTATTGCCAGATTCAAGATGAAATGTTTCATAATCATAGGAATGGACATTTAAATCAATTTCTAAAACTCTATTTCTTTTGCTTCTTCTCATTTTATTTGTAGGGTTGAGGAAACTCTTCTTTTTCTTGAGAGATGACTCAAAAGCACTCAACCCAATTGTCAAATTAAAATCCAATATGTGTCGATTATTGGCCTCATCCAACATCCTTTGAATTAGGTCCACCATCTCTCGGGTGTTGGTTAAAGTAGTGAGAGGACTATTTCGAAGCACATCTAGGTATACCAAAAATTCCTCCCTAGCCAATCGAAGTGCCTCATCATCTTGATCAACAATTCCAATAGCCACATGAGTCATTTCAATATTTGCATCAATCATTGATATCTCCATAATTATCTTGGGAGAATAGTTGAATGCATCAAGTGTTGCATAATCAAATATATTTGGCTCTGCATTCTGATACAATGATGGCTCCAAACCCTTCAAAAGGAAGTACAACCACTCCACCTTTATGGTATGCTTGCAGGTGTTTCCATGAATAGACCATGAACATTCGCACACCATAAAATTATTGCAATACCAAGTCATAAGGTATTTTTTCTCATGATTGGTTTGCCTCCTCACCTATTATGCATGGGATATGCTTTCATGGGGCCAACAATAATCATCTGGAATTGTTCTAGCTTTCTCCATTGAGGATTCAAACAAATTCTCCTTCTAGTGGTTATTCAAATATCCTTCTTCTTTCAAAATGTCTTTGAATCTATAATATGACTCTACATGTATCAACAACATATGTAGAAACCAATCCATTCTACGAGAACATTTCTTTCTTTGACCAGACAAAAAATTGGACTTCAATAAGCTATGGTGTTACTCCACATAATTATTCGTCTCTTGATTTGCATGGTGAAATCACAACAACCTTTAACCCACATCCCTAATTGAAAGAACTAAGTTAGTGCAAAGAGAATATTTATGCAAGCGGAAAAAAAAACAATAAAGTAGAGTATGTTAACTTAAAAAGCTTATTACCCACAACCCATGTGCTATGAAAATAATCCAAGATTTTTTGCTCATTTGCAAAATCAGTGAAAAAATTATCCACGTGCTTGACCACTGATTCAACATTAGGGAAAGATTTCATAATATAACTTAACTTGTTGAACATGATATTTGATTTCTCTAAAGTAGAGTCCAACCTATAAATATGTTTTTCCATGGCCTCCATACATGCCAAATACACAATATCACTCGACACTTTGTGGCCCTCTTATAGGATTCAATGCATCTATGTGAGATAATCTTACAAAATAAACACAAGTCACAAAAAAATAAAATGGAATTTACTTCAAAGCATCGATTTTTTCCAATGCATCATCGACCATGAATGTATTGAATTTCCAATCAGATCGAAATTGATAACACTTGTCCATTAGTGGATTCAACCATGTCGCAATATCCAATGATGTATTTTGGGATTTCACAACCCATGCGATTGGTACCCCACTCTGTTGGTCGTCAAAGACCACAAGTGTGTAGAATTGATACTGCGATATTCATTAAAACACAAGTCAAATTTTAAGTTATCAATCATAATGAATCACAACCCAAACAATCATTTATTAATGAATAATTCAAATTCACCTTACACCATATTTATTTGTACTGAAAGTTGAATCGATTCATAATAAATTATCATGAGATAGTTTGACCATTCTCTTTCACATCGATCTAGTTTGAATGCCAATTATAAAAGGGACATTTTGACCATTAGGCTTCTGGAAAAAAAAAATCATTTGGTCATTTTTTATACCAGAGGTTAACACTCATTTCATCTTTCTTGTCAAGTTGATATTTTCCCTTCATCAAGAGGTTATAAATGCTTGCAACATCTTTTCTCATCAAGAAAAAATCTCTATCACGATCTTCCATATCCATGTCAACATATCGTTCAATGTGCTTTTGATATACAACATCAATTGACACTTCCATAAAGAAACAATTTTCTACAAAAGTGACAATTTCTCTCGACAACCTAGATTTACGCAAGGACCTAGCCCACCAGATGTGTCAAGTCTGTCATGAAAAGGTCATCCTTCCTCATCGTCATGCTCATATGTGTTGTATGTAAGTATTGCTATGTTAGGGTCCTTATTCTTTACATTCACTATAAAGTGGCATTGACATCCTCTCTTATTTACAAATGAGTCGTTGCATGCTTATGAACACATTCCTCTTTTGTCTTCCGGGCCTACAAATTACAACAACTTAGCACAAAATCATATATATCCACTCATGAAAAACCATTTTTCATCATATATATGTCAAGTCATACGATGCATGCACCAACTAAAACGAAAAAATCATTTGGAAATGCAAGAGCCATGTGATTGTGAAATACTTACAACTCATATAGATTGTGACCGTTATCACTTTTTTCTATGGTTTTTTTCACTGTGTGTAAGAAAGTACAAGGAGCATCGACATTGATTTATTCCCCTCTAATAAAATTAGGAAGTCTACCTAGAGGGATTCGTGTAACA
>SNQJ01S0152922.1:0-16903 GCA_010110895.2 Picea sitchensis | reverse complement strand
AATATCATTGAATATCTATTTTTGTGAAAGGTTATTTGGGAAGGTATTATTGATAGAGAAAATTTGCAGCATAAAAACTGCGGCAGGAAAAGTGCGACAAAAAAATCGCGGCAGAAAAATGCGGCAGATAAATCGCGACAGAAAAAGTGCGGCAGAAAAATCACGGCAAAAAATTTGCAGCAGAAAAAGTGTGGCAACAACATGGTTGGGGTCTATTTATGAGAGATATGGCACATATTGTTTGAGGTATGTTTTGTGAGCTAGATTTTAGCTCTTGAGATGGTATTGTATGTTCAGTATTGTTGCATATATAATATTTGTTGAGGGATACAATTGGTATTTTGTTGTTGGTATTTGGTATATGGGTATTGGTATTTTGGTTGTGATGTGTTGTTGAAGTTGTTGGTTTAGCTTGAGACTACATAACAGTGAGTTTGAGGCACATGGTTTGATATAAGGGTTTATGGTATTTGGTTATGGATAGTGTGATGTATTTCTAAATAAGTTTTGATGGTTATATTGGTATATGTACTTGGTGTATGGTTGAGGTACATGGTTGAGACAAGTAGTTGATGAGTTGGCACATACATGAGGTGTATACTTGATGATGTTGGTACATCTTGATGAGTCATAGTTAATGTGTATTTGATCCATGATTAGTACATATTGGGTGCGTGGATGATGCACTCGTTGATGGTACAGGTTGAGGTACAGGTTGGTGCGTAGTTTATGCACTTGTCTATGGTACAGGTTGATTACAGGTTGTTTGGATAGGTTATTGTGACAGGTTATTTGTACAGGTTTGGTGCATGGTTGATGCATTTTTTATGGTACAAGTTGAGGTACATTTTGATGTATGGTACATGTTGGCATAGGTTATTGGTATAGGTTGTTATAGGTTGATTACAGGTTGATTGGTACAGGTCTATAGTAGTATATCGCAAAGTGATAGTGTGACAGTGGTTCCATCATTCTACTTCTACATCAAGGAAGTTGGAGGGGAAAAGGACAAGTGTTTGTATCCACCTTTCGGTTGTATTCGGAGAACATAGGGGGTTGCATCCTCCTTCTGGTTGTAGCCAAAGAATTGGGGAGTTGGAGCTTCCCTCAGGTTGTAGCCTGAGAAAATAGGGGGTTGGAGCCTGCTTCCAATTGTAGTTGGAAAACAAAGGAAGTTTGTTCTTCCAATGAATGTAATTCTTCAAGACATATAAGAAAAAACATTATGTGATTTTCTCCCGCTTTGGGTTTCCACGTAAAAAAACTAGTGTATTGTGTATGTGTATGATTTCTCATTTGTTCATTGTTTATTTACTCTGCAATTATTGGATGATAATGCTACATTGATATAACACTTGCATTAAATGGTTGAAAAGGTTTAAATTTCTCTATTATTGATTCACCCCCCTTCTCAGTAATCTAACACCCACACTATCTTCGGACAATCTAACCGTTGGAAGATAGATTGCGATGAGTTTCTCAGTTACAGTTGCAGTTGTAGTCAGTTTTGTTGCAACAACAAAACCCCAACCTTGTTGTTCATGCACCTTAAGTGAATATATTGACCTAATTTATGGATATTCTAGTGCGCCCTAACCCAACCCACCTCCTAGTACTCTCAGCGAGCTAAGATGCCAAGTTTGAGTTTTTGGTCAAAGTAAAAGGTTGACCAAGTCAAAGCAGTCATGAATTACTCTATGAAGTCAGAAAACAAGTTAGAAGGGGATTCTAACTTCARAGCATGGAAGACAAGGATTGACATCATCCTTGCCAAGAATAAAGTGTTGGATATCGTAAAAGGAAATATTGTGGAATCACAGTTTGAATAAGGAAAAGAGAAGGAACCTCAAAACGTTGCAATTATACAGAAGTTCAAGGACAATGACATCAATTCCATGAGTATCATAGTGGACTTTGCAAAAGACCACTTGATACCCTACATTTCTCATATTGACTCATCTAAGAAGATGTACGATGCCTTAACTAATCTCTTCTCAGTCAGAAACATTGGACAAGTATTAAGTATGAAGAATGAGCTTTGTGACATGAAAATGAATGATAATGAAAGAATAACATCATACTTTGTGAGAATATCTCAGTTAAGAGATCAACTAAAATTTATTGAAGAAATCATTTCAGAGAAGGAACTGATAAATATAATAATCAATGGTCTTCCCAAGACATGGGATGCATTTTCCGCAAGCATGAACACAAGGAACGAGTATCCCACATTTGAAGAACTTTGGACTTGTTGTGCATAAGAAGAATCAAGGATTAGTGCAAAATAGAAATTCCAAAGGAAATATGATGATCAAGCCTACAAAACAAAGTTCAAGAAATTCAGGAATAAGAAGAAGTTTGACTCAAGGAAGAAACCAAATCAAGAGAAAGATATGTCAAAAATACAATGCTTCAATTGTGGAAAATATGCTCACTACAAGAATCATTGTCCCGAGTTAAAGAAAAGGAAAGAAACACACGAAGCATTAGTTTCCGAAGAAAGGAAACCCTCAAAGAAGGCCAAGCAGGATAAAACAAACTTCTTCTTCTAAAACAAGGTAACAATATTCTTCACAGTTATTGTACATACCATGTTTACATAGTTTCTGTACATATCTTGCATATCTATTTCTTAGAAGATAAGATGTTCAAGTGAAACAATACCTATGGAAGAATAACAAGATAAGGATTGCTATTACAATGACTACAAGTCAAGAAGTACACATGAAAAGATAAAATACATTGACAATCCTTGGTAACAATTATTGTGGAAGCTATTACATAAGTAACTACTGCAAGATAAGCTGAAATCATAATCAAACTTGAAGAAAACCCAGAATAAGTCAAAACAAAAAGAAGTCAGAAACCAAAAATAAAGTAGAAAAAGACTTGTGACACCTTGCAGAAGGCAATAAGAATGCAGACAAAAGCGTATACTATCTCAGATGGAGGGAGATGATTACAGAATTCCAAAAGAAGAGCATGCATTCATGCATGAAGCAAGGATTAGGAGGGAGCTAATCCTAAATAATATGATCCATTGAGGATTATAAAGTATCTATCCATGTTCCCATTGAAAGTAGCAGCCATGAAAAGAAACATGTGCTTAGTTTGACTTTAGAAAAATTCTTCTTCAAAAAGAAGCCTTAAAGTATCATTGGTTGTCCATATACATCCATGATCCTATGATGAAAGGAAGAAGTTGGAATATTCAAGGCATGGAATCTATAGAAAACTCCATGGACCCAAGAGCTAAAGAGAAACATAAGGAAGAACATGAAGATTCCAAGAGAGAAAGAAAATCCATAACAACCAGTTATTATACCGAGAATCACAAATACTACCAGCTTGGTTTGAACCCACTAGAAGCAATCAAGTAGAAGAAATGGAAGTTATGATGAAGAAAAATATATGTAATAAATTGTGAAAAAGGATTATGAATGGAAGCGTTGCGAGATTCAAAACTAGAGGTTCTTGCAGAAGGAGGAGAAGACTATGATAACAACTTGTTCCCGTAAACTAGATACACATCTATCTGAGTTATTCTATCTCTTGCAGTATCCATGGATTGAAGTTTACATCAGTTGGTTGTACAATATTGTTCTCCCAATAGAGCATTTGAGGAAGAAGCTTATGTAAAGAAATCTCAAGTTTTTGAGGTATACCAGAAAGAGACCCATGTATGCAAATATAAGAATACCTTGTATGTATTCAAACAACTTGATGCAGAGTATCTCATATACAACAGAAGTGTGGTGAAAACTTTCTATGACAAAGATAGTGTATTAGAATAGTTACTTAGAAGTCTGGAATGATGGATTTCTAATCCATGGAAAAATCTCATGATGACAGAAGAAGTGTTATCTGGATATGTTTCAGTTTGAGCCTTTCCATGATGTCATGAGCTAGTAGGAAACAAAAGTGTTGAATTCGACCATGATATTTATTGTAATTATCAAAGCTACATGAAGCCTTCAGATAAAACTAGTGTTCCATAATAGACCAAAGTACATTGAGATCAAGCATTACATTATTCGTGATGAAGTCCAGAAAAGAGAATTGGTTCTCCAATATATCTTCACAGATGAGCAGATAGTAGATATTTGGGTAAAACCTCTGTCCAATATGAAACATTTGCAAGCTGGGGCTTGTGGAGATGACTTCCTTATTGAAAAAGGAAGAGATTACTCCTAGGTTTGGAGGGAGCACTGATGTGTTATTGATTTATGGACAGTCATTTTTTGGTTTGAAAAATGGTCTAGGATCAATAGTTCCTTTCCAGTTTGGAAAGTGGTTTGAGATTTCTGACAGACATGCATTTTCCAGTTCAAAAAATGGTCCAGATCGGACAATCATTTTCTTAATGAAAATGGTTCGATAGATTGTTGGTGTACCAGAGATAGTGATTCCCCTTATGGCCAGTGTGGGGGAATGGTCTAGGACATCCATTCTTCTTGGCAGTCACTCTGAGTATTGGTCAAGTAGAATGGTCCACCTCGTCGGGCAATCATTCTTTCAAAGTTCACAGTTGTGAGTAGTTTTGAAGAATGGTTCATTTTGGAGGTTGGTGCAGGACAATCATTTCTTTTAGGAAATGGTCCAGACAGTCATTCCCTAGGGTATACTCATTCTATCCAGGTTGCACTATGTGTAGTTCCATAGGAATGGCCTAATTAGGTGAATGGTCTAGGTTCAAAAATCAGGGACGGACGTTCCCTAGGGTAGACTCATTCTCTCCAGGTTACACTATGACTAGTGTCGGAGGAATAGCCCAGTTAGGTGAATGGTCCAGGCTCAGAAATTAGGGACAATTATTCTTCTATGCTTGAGAAGAATAGTCTAGATAGCCCATGGCTGATATTTTACTTTCTGAGGGAACATTCTCTTCCATATCTCACGGTTGTGAGTGGAAGAATGGCCCAAATGAATCATTTCATATCATGATAGTGTTTCTGTGCAGGTTGATATCATATGATCCGATTGATATGGAGACTGTATATCTCTAGAAAATAGATGTATTCTACTGTGGTGGATGTGTTCCACTGATTGTGACTATGTGTCACTGATTAACTAGATGTGTGCTACTTGGTGTGGTTGTGTACCACTGGATAGTAGTTGTGTACTACTATGGATAGACAAAGTTGTGTTTTATTGAATGGCATTGATCTGATTGTCGTGTAGACTATCAATAGTGTTGAAAATGATTATCAGCTAGATGGATAGTCAGTGTGCTAGTGGACAGACATTCTCCACGTGGAAAATGGTCCAGGACATTTATTCTTCTAGGACGTATGTCTGGACTAGAAGAATAGTCCTTATAGCCCATGGTGTGGCTTCCAACATATGTTGGAATAGTTATTCTTCTAGAACATATGTCTGGATTAAAAGAATGGTTTTTGTATCACTCTGTGGAGTGAGTGACTTATTCAACATCATGCCTGATTACTCAGATGGAGTATAGCTTCAAGAGATGATCTAATTGATGCTATCAAATGATATGGATAATGATGATAGTGATCGTGATCTAATCATGAGATAGCTTATATGGCTATGATGATGCTACCAGTTGAATGGTATGTTTATGCTCAAGACCATTTCCTTCAATACCTCCGTATCTAGGAGGGAGTATTGATATTATGGTAGCTGCGGGAGGTATTAACATCCACGTGTAACCTTGACAAGAATAGAACATTATGGGAAGCAAGAAGAAACCCTAAAGCATTGGACATAACCCTAGAAGACAAATCGGCTAAAGGAAATATTTAATATTGAGTTTTTTAGCCTCCAGAATGAGAAGTCAACCCAGATAGCTAAGGAGGAGTAGTATAAATACAGGACGCCAAATCTCATTTGACACACATAGCTCGCAATTGCAGAAAAGTAAGAGTGCGCACTGCATAAATTGAGTAAGTGCGCAAGTCTGGAGAGTAGTTACAGCTACATCTCCTACAACCTATATTCTCGGTTTAGGCGTGGACTTTCTATTGGTTATGGTTTGGACTTTTTTCCTTGTGTGCTAAACTATGGAGAGAGGTATGCTACATTGATTGGCTATTAGGCCTAGGGTTTTCTTCCAAAATTATTCTTTGTCAAGGTTAAGGTGCTCGGGGGTGGCTTCGGCCTATGGTTGGGTGACAATATTGCTATAATGTCTATGGTTAAATGAGCACACCTATTATTTTCTAACATTTGGCACATGTGATGCAGAGAAGTGAGTCATCAAGTCACTCACCACCCTCAAACATCATCTCTCACATCCTTGGAACCTTGAACGATGGACATAGGGGCTTGGTTTGAGTAGATTCAGTCATGATGGCACACAGATGGGATGCAAGACCATAGGATGGGCAGAGTACCCCAGGGGTTATTATCCACTGGATCAGGGACATTGCAGAGATGAGATGCAACTCACTCGAGCCTAGATGTCACCCTCCATTGACCATGACGTCAGCTTCTATGGTTTAATGGCATTGGGGTTTGATAGACAGTTGGGGTACCAGTGATGATTGGCATGACCTTGGGTGAGAAGATATATCATTTTTCATCACTTCACTCTTGATTGGTGCCACGTGGCATTTGGAGGCATTTTCCTTGCCTAGGAAGGCTTGACGTCTCACATGTGTGGCCTTTATGATGTATTTTGCAATTTAGCATTTTTGTAAAGGAAAATGAGGGATCGTCCCCACTTGAATTAAATGTTATGTTATGTTATGTTTGTGGAAAAATTATCTAGGGTAGCCTCATATAAGAAGGCTAGCACTAGCCTTTCATTTTCTCATCATCACTCCTCACCATTGTGGGGCAATACTTCTAGTATTTTCACTATTTCAACCATTCTTGGTCTCTTATCTTATGCACTATGCTTGGAGAATGTCTTGTGGATGCTTTTTCTGATTTGGATGGATATTTCAGCAATTAGGGTTTTATGTTCTTGGTTTCTTGGATAAAGTAAGTAATTTTCTGCAATTCTATGGTATTTTGTTGATGTAAATAGTGAAATTGTTATTTTGTTACAAGAAGTCTTGTTTTGTTGAAACCCTAAGAGGGGAACATAAGTTCTTCTTCCTCTCATAATTTTTTATTTGTCCAAGTCAAACATCCTTGCAAGGGTTAGAAACCTAAATTCCTAAAGTTCTAGCACTTTAGGATTTTAGCCCTAGACAATTGATCTCCGACCTAAGTAAAGGTACAAGAAGGAATAAACAATATATAGGGCCCAAATGTGCTTGCACCCTAGATATTATTTTCCTCAAAGTCTAAAGCCTAAGGCCCAAACTTGCTTGCACCTTAGGGTTTAGATTCTACCTCTTGGTTTCAATTAGATCAATCTTCAATTTTGGATGCATTTGAGAGTCCATGAGCCCTACAATAAAAACACTTATCTGGAAGTTATTTTGTGGTGAAAGTAGTTGTTAAAGTCATTTTTCTAAATCTCTCAAGTGTTCTACTAACTCTACTAACCCTAACTCTAAAAAACTCGTAATAATTATCGTTTTTGTTACAAAAGTTTTCTATAGCCACTAAAAATTGTCTTAATTTTCTGCATACACCTAGTTACATGTGGCTTAACTTGTTCTGAAATAATATCTACCAATTGGATAACATTCTGTTGGTTAAATTCTTGCTTCTCATGATCAATTGTAGTGTTTCTAAGTATTAATTGTTATTGTTGTTGCAAATCATTTATTGTTGTTACATAATTTTTCACTGCTACAAATTTACAACAACCAATGCAATTTAACTTGTCTAGTGTCTAAAGAGGTCATGGTTGCATACTTTAGCTTGGTAATTGTTATATATATTGATCCAGGTGGATATTGGATTTAGCAGTCTGCTCTTCATTTACTTTTCTCCGTGCATGTCCCCGACAAGGTCTGGGTACAATAAGTTGGGACTCGAACCCATCGAGCCATTACCAAATCGGTCGTTTCGAGCCCGACAACAACCCAAGGGAGACAAGAAGAAATATGATGGAGCGGGAGATCCTATTAAAATGTTTCTCAAGGAAGCCCTCGCGCGAAAAAGGAATGAAATGATGGAAAAATTCACGTAGATCATTCGACGGTTTCCCACGGGAGAAGCATCTTCATCAAACAGCCATGCAACCCCCTTCAAGGTACAGGTAAATTTTGATATTCCATTATTTGAAGGACTGATAGATGTGGATGTGGTAGATAAATGGTTGAATCTTCTTGAAGGATATTTTTCGGTCCACAATTTTTCCGATAGGGGAAATATCACTTTTTCACTCCTCAAGGTTGTTCCCCATGTTAAAGACTGGTGGGATACTTACTCTAAGAAAAGGGCCATGGAGGAATCTGCAATTTTTGTGGTATAGCCTACATGGGATTCCTTCCGGGATGCCATTAAATAACAATACTACCATGTTGAAAGCTACGAGGACCACTACACCATATGGATGACCCTACGTCAAGAAAGGGACTAGATAGTACCAGACTTCACCAACATTTTCCATACCCTACACACCAAATTGGGTATCAAATATTCTAAGCATCATCTGGTGCTCAAATACCGCAGTTGTTTGCATGGATACTTTCAAACAGAAATGGATTTCCTGTACATCACCTCATTGGGAATGGATTACAGATACGCTATCAAGATCGAGCAGAAATTTAAGCGGAAACGACAAGAGTTTGGATCTGCAAAATCCTCACAGTCAAAGCAGGGAAAAGGAAACCCCAACCCATACAACAAGGGACCAAGCCAATATGGCTTCCCTCAGGACAATCTGTCCAAGCCATAAGACAAGAAGGGCAATGAGAATACGAAGAAGGACACAGGAAAATGGTTTGAGTACCATAAAAGTCCTTGGCACAACACAGACAAATGTCGCTTCAAGTAGTGCCTTGTGGTCGATCTGAAGGCTTCCGAGTCAGAGGTTGATTCTAATTCTGAGTCAAACCCTAAAGGAGAGAAGCGGTTATCAATGTTGAACCCAATTCCATGGTCGCTACCACCAAAGTCCAACCAAGCGAACCAGAAGAACCAAAGGAAGGGAAATGCCTCTTTCACTCACAGATGTGGGTCAAAGGGGATATTATTCATTTCATTATCGATAACGGTAGTCAGAAGAACCTGATTTCAGTAGAGGTCATCAAGTGGATAAACCTTCCAATGACACCACACTCACAACCCTACACCATCGATTGGATTTGTCAAGGAAGATATCTTCCTGTCATTCAATTGTGTCGTCTGCTCTACGACATAAAGCCTTTCAAAGATGAGGTACTATGTGATATTTATCCCCTTGAATTTTGTGATGTTCTTTTAGGACAACCATATTTTTGGAAGCGTCATGTTGTGTATGAGTCTAGACCCCGCAGTGTAATTATTACTTTGGGTAGAAAATTGTACAGGATCCCAGAGTTGGCACCGCCTACTGTTATTTATTTTATATCTATTAATCAATGTAGCAAGGTCATCGCACAGACTGAGAAGTTTGTCTTCTTTGTGATCCATTCTCACAATACGTAGAAGGTCACCACCACATTCATGGCCTCTACACAACGCCTCTCTTTGCAGCAGAAGAAAGTGGACGGGATCATGGAAGAATACGGAGACATCTTCGTCTCACCTACAGGGGTATCGACACACTGCCAAGTAATGCATCCCATTGATCTGACCCTCGATGCACCTCTACCTAATGGACCAGTCTATCGATGCTCATTGATGGAGAATGATGAAATTAGGCATCATATCCAAGAGTTTCTTCAAAAGGGGCACATCAGACCCAACTCCTCCCCTTGCAAAAGCCCGATTGTACTGGTGCAGAAGAAGGACGGGACTTGGCGACTTTTCATTGATTACAGAGCCTTAAACAAAATCATAGTTAGGAACCTATAACCCATTCCCAGGATTGATGTCCTTCTTGACCAATTCAAGGGGAAAAAGTTCTTCAACAAGATTGACATGAAGTCTGGCTACCACCAGGTTCCCATCAAACCAACTGATGTCTGGAAGACAACCTTCAAGTCTAAAGAAGGTCTTTATGAATGGCTAGTCATGCCCTTTGGCTTAACAAATTCACCAACCACTTTCATGAGGTTGATGGACGATGTATTGAGTCCCTTCAACAACTCCTTTGTGGTGGTATATTTTAATGATATCCTCATCTTCAATAGAACATGGGAGGAGCACATGCAACACATTCAACAGGTTTTGAGAACTCTGCGGCAACACAAGCTTTATGCGAACTTGGAAAAATGCTCTTTTGGCATGAACAGGGTCTAATACCTAGGCTACATTGTTGATGAGAATGGGGTACATGTTGATCCAGATAAGATCCAATTCATTCGTGACTGGACAGCCCCGACCACATTGACCGAGCTTCGAAGATTCTTGGAACTAGCCAATTTTTACCGACGGTTCGTGTTGGGATTCTCCCATATTGCATGGGCCCTCAGCTAGGTGACCAAGGGTAGTGGTAGGGCCAAGTTCGTTTGGGGGAAGGAGAAGCAATGAGCATTCGAATATCTGAAACAACGTTTGTGCTTAGCTCCAGCACTCTCCTTTCCCGATCTACAACAACCATTCAATATTGAAACTGATGCATCTGACTATGTTGTGGGAACATTCCTCACTCAACATGGGCATCCGGTGGCATACCATAGTGAGACACTCTCTGATATTGTTTGGAAATACCCCACCTATGACAAGGAAATGTATTCCATTGTACAAGATTGTCGTCAATGGAAACATTACATTCTAGGGACAGAGACAATCATACACACTGATCACAAGCCTCTACAGTTCATACAGACACAGGGGAAATTACAGAACGACCGCCATCAAAAGTGGTCGACCTACTTGCAGAAGTTCCATCTCAACATCAAGTATAAGACAGGTATCTCCAATCGTGTCGATGACTGCCTCATTCGGCCTCATGTGGCTGCACTCACCACTGTGCTCCATTCATGTGGACATCAAACATAAAAATCGCCCCAACTTTACCAGCAAGATCCAGACTTCGCCACCACATATCATCTCTTGGCTACAGGCACCACTGTCATTGATTTTCACATTCAGGACGAAATCTTATGCCACCTGGGCCATCTTTGTGTTCCTACAAGCGAGCGTGCAAATATGATTTGGGAATCCCACTACAGTCAGGTGGCAGGACATTTTGGTGTAGAGAAAATTGTGGTTGTTCTTTAGAAACATTTTTATTGGCCAAAACTTTGATAGGATGTTAGAAAGTATATCAGATATTGCATTGTCTACACCATTTCCAAGCCAACCATCAAGAAGCAAGGCTTATACACCCCTCTTCCTATTCCTGAGAAGTAGTGGGAATCCATCTCCATGGATTACATGTCTAGTTTGTTGTCCACCAAAAACGTAAATGACTATGTATTTGTGGTCGTTGATCGGTTTTCGAAGATGGCCATCCTCAAAGCCTGTAAGAAGAATGTCACAACGTCATATATTACTAATCTATTCTTCGAACAAGTTTGGGTTCACTTTGGGATACCACAGACCATCATCTCTGACCAAGATAGCAGGTTCCTCAACACCTTTTGGTTGAGTCTCTAGTCTCTGTTGGACACCAAGCTCACAAAATCCACTTCTTTCCACCCCCAAACCAATGTCCAAACTGAGGTCGTCAATCAGATGATTTTTCACATCCTACGCATGTACAATTCTAAGCATCCCCATACATGGGATGAGAGTCTCCCATATGTCCAACATAGTTACAACATGGCTCTCCATAGTTCCACTGGCCATAGCCCATTTCAGGTGGGTCTGGGATTTCAACCCTTGGGACCCATTGATATTGCACTTCCTCTTTCCACCACACAGTCAGATGCTTCCCTTGATTAGTCTGCGATCGACAAAGCCACCAGTTTCATTGAACATATTCAGCACATCTGCCAACATGTCCAGGAGATTATACAGAAATCCAAAGCTAAGTACAAGAAGCTCCATGATAAACACAGGGCACCACACCAGTTTCAGGATGGAGACAAATTCTTGTTACATTTTTATAAGGAGCGTCTCACCGGGCCCCATCAGAAGCTTCACCCACTTCGTTATGGGCCTTACACTATAACCAAGGTAGTGGGTAGCAATGTTTTTGAGCTCAACACTCCATCCTTCCTTGGTCTGCATCCATTATTCAAGGTGGACCTCCTTCGACCATATTTTCCTCCCTTATTGGACACCTCTGAGATTGTCGAACAACTGACACCAACAGAGCTCAACCCTGGATGCATGGAACAAGAATTGATCGATCAGATAGTGGACACACAGGTCAAGGGCACTCACCAACAGCGGATACAGCTCTATCGAGTTATCAAGGCAGGGCAACTCCTACACCAAGGCAAGTGGCTCACTCGGGGCCAAATCCAACAGAAGTTTCCTCACCTAATGGGTGAACTCAACCCAATGTAGAGAATTTCTTCCTAAGGTGGGAATATTGATCCAGGTGGATATTGGTGTCCACCCACCTATTCCAACTGGCTCCTCATGTCCGTTTTTTATTCATAATGTCTTTTTGTACTACTTTATAATTGTGATTTCTACACTTTTAGGGTTTTCTGAAGCCTCACAAATTCTCCAGGTGGATATGGGTGGCCTCTCGCCTAATCCAACTAGATTATTTTGTATGTTTTCATGTCATCACATCTTGTTGTACTTCCAGGGTTGTTTTGGGCCCCTAAACATTGTTTTTTTTACTCGCCACAATCAGACTATAGACAAAGTCAGAGTCTGATGGTGGAATGTGTAGTTCTCTGATAGACCTTTCCAATGGGCTATCACGCGCCTAAAATGGAGGTTGTATGCAAACGTTATGACCCTAGGAAATTGAGGTACCAAATTAAACCGACTTACCCATAGGGCCCACATGACTTTTGGTGTTTCACCTTCTAAGGTTAGGTTTTTGGATGTCTAGGGTTTTTTCATTCATGAGTAATATGAAAAGGTCCTATGGAGCCTAATTGTAATCCATTATTCTCAGACGGATGTGCGTAGAAGCCACATCTCTTCTCAGAGATAGCTACCACCATTTGAGCAAGTTTCAGTTCTGCAGTTTTACAATTTCAACCTATTCACTAGAAGATATTGTTCACTGGATATTTGTGTTATTCTTCCTAACTCTATGTTTATTGTATTCAGCCTGTTAATCAATGTGTTCTGCTCCTAAATCTAGATCAGATCCTTCTAAGTAAAATTGATTGCAATGAGGCTCCATATTCCCTTTTCATATTACTCATGAATGCCAAAACCGTAGACATCCAAAAACCTAACCATAGAAGGTGAAACGCCAAAAGTCATGTGGGCCCTATGGGTAAGTTGGTGTAATTTGGTACCTCAACATCCTAGGGTCATAAATTGATCCAGGTGGATATCGGTGGCCACCCACCTTTTCCAGCTAGCTAAAAACAACTTTCTAGCAATTTTGATAATTTACTATTTTTTAGCAGTTTTCAGGTCCTGAACTTCCGGAGCCGTTTTGAGGCCCTAAACGACGTTTTTTGGGGTATGTTGCGGTCGCAAAATTTCATAATAGAAATTTTGTGCAACTGTTGTAGTCCTTGGATAGTTCTTTCCAATGGGCTATCATATGCCTAAAATGGAGATCGTATGCATGTCCTTGTCATCTTAATGCATGTCCCCAACGAGGTCGAAGTACAAAGAGTTGGGTCTCGAGCTTGTTTCTCTTGATGGAAAAATCTCTCACATGCCCAAACGACCTCTCATGGCAGGAGAAAATAAATATGACGGGACAAGAGATCCTTTCAAACTATTGATTGAGGAATCCCTCACACAACAGACGAACGAGATGATCGATAGTTTCGCTCAAATCCTTCGGTGGCTACCAACAAGAGACATATCTTCTTCGAATGGAGGCGTCGCCCCCTTCAAGGTACAAATAAACTTCGATATTCCTATATTTGAAGTTCATATAGATGCAGATGTTGTAGACAAGTGGTTGAATCTACTACAAGGTTATTTTGCAGTCCATAACTTTTCGAATAGAGAAAAGATTACTTTTGCGCTCCTCAAAGTCAGTCCCCATGTCAAATATTGGTGGGAAACTTTCTGTGAGAAAAAGTAAACAGAGGAACCCTCATTATTTTCAATCACGACCACCTGGGAATCCTTCAGGGATTCTATTAAGGAACAATACTACCCTATCGAAAGTTATAACGACCTGTATACCAAATGGACCACATTGTGGCAAGAAAGAGACCAAGCAATGTTAGATTTCACAAATATCTTCCATACCTTGCGCACCAAGATGGGTATCAAATATTCGGAGCGACATTTGGTGCTCAAGTATCGTGGTTATCTGCATAGATACATCTAGACCGAAATGGAATTTCTATACATCTCATCCTTGGGTGCAACCTACATATATATCGTCAAAATCGAGCAGAAGCTCAAACAAAAGACGCAGCTATTTTGGCCTGGGAACCCCTCACAACAAAAGCCAGGAAAGGGGGGCACCAACCCACAGAACAAAGGACAGAGAAAATATGGGCAGTATCAGGACAACCAGTCCAAGCCACAAGCAAAGAAGGACATCGAAAAGACAAACAAAGATACCGGGAAGTGGTGCGACTTCCATAAGAGCCCTTGGCATAACACTACTGATTGTCGCTCAAAGCAATCGTTGGTGGCCGAAGTGAAAGCCTATGAATTAGATGCAGATTCTGACTCTGAGGCAGAACTAGAAAGGGGAAGACGGATTATTGACGTGGAACCCAGTGCCACCATTGCTACCACCAATCTCCAACCTAGTGAACCAGACGATCCAGAAGGAGAGTGCCTCTTCCATTCACAAATGTGGGTAAAAGACACCCCACTTCACTTCATCGTTGATAGCGGTAGCCAGAAGAACCTCATATCAGTAGAGGTCGTCAAACGACTGGCCCTACCAACAATGCCACACCCACAACCCTTCACCATTGGATGGCTCCACCAACGAAGCGATCTCCGCGTCCGCCAACCATGTCGACTGTCATATGGCATGAAGCCCTTAAAAGATGAGGTATTATGTGATGTTTCACCTCTCGAAGTTTTTGATAGTATTTTGGGCCAACCTTATTTATGGAAATGTCATGTTGTATATGAATCTAGGCCTCATAGTGTTATTATTACTTTGAACAGGAAATTGTACAAGATACCCGAGGTAGTCCCACCTAGTGTTATTTCCTTGATCTCTGCTAAGCAATGCAGGAAGGTCATATCTCAAACGGGGAATTTTTTCTTCTTTGTGATTCGCTCTTAGAATAAGCGAAAGATCACAGCCACATCCAGGGTATCTGCAGTCGACCTCTCCACACAGCAGAAGCAAGTAGATAAGGTCGTGGAAGAATACTCGGATGTCACACACCCCTACGGCATAATAGATTTTTTTCGCCTTTTCTCGAGGAACGGAATCCTTGAAACCCTATGGGGCTTAGCACAAGCTGCAGACGCCACCTCTGCCTCGACAGAGTCTCTGCGTGACCTCCCAGTCTTAAGGATCGTTCAGTTTCTTTTATGAGCCGAAGCGGCTTCTTTTGATTCCCAACTGGAATCTCCTTCCAATCGATACACGGGTCCTTTCGAAAGCTCCCCTGTGCGAGCAGCACTAGGCACAAGCTCCACCCTCTCCGAGCGACCACAACGCTATGACTAAGGCCTAACCCCAAAAGGTACTTGTTGCAATTCGCAATCTCGCGAGGTCACGAGTTGCAACTCCTGACTCTTCCTTCCCAATCTCGCGATACCCGAGATCATGAAATGGGTATAGATTCCTTTTGTCAGCACCTTCAGAGCGTGACCGCCAGCTAGGTTGAGCGCTAGCACCTCTCGCTACTCGAAACTTCACGAGTTTCAATGTTGATCTCCCATGCTCTCATCTCGTGAATCTCCGAGACGCGAGAAGTCAACGGAGTGTTGACTCCTTTCTTTGTCAGTGCCCTCCACACGTAACCATAGGCTAGGGCTTAATTATCGATGCCTCTCGCAACTCACACCTTCGTGAGTTCGTGGGTTGAACTCTCGTGCCCTCCTGTTGCGATCTCCCGAGACGCGACAAGTCAACACCGAGTTGACTCCTTCCTTGACGCTTTTCGCTATTCGCAACCTCGCAGGTTGAAGCGTCGATCCTTCACACTCTTATCCCACGAGTCCCCGAGATGCGAGAAATCAACAAATCATTGACTCCCTTCTCTAGGCGACGCGTATCCATCTGTCAACCATGCGGGCCCCACCTTGGGGTTCTGCCACATGTCCACACCCGTGCCTCAGCTCTCGGCACTTCGCGACTTTTGCAGTTGAGACGAAGTCCACTCAACCTCCGATCCTCCAAATGCGTGATACACGCGGTGAGGCTCTAATCCAATAGTCATCCACGTCCTGGATCCTACGGCTGTCGCCGCTCCTCACGATTTCACGACTTTGAGACTTAGAGCACCCAACTCTTGGTCTCTCACCTTGCGAACTTCTGAGTTTGCAAGATCCCTCGATCTCTGCCACCTGTCCTCCTCAGAGGGATGGTCCTGATCCTCTCGTGACTTCGCTACTCGTGAAGTCGAAAGACTTCCTTCTCTCTCTTCCAGTGTCTGAATCCCCAATAGAGAGGATCCCGCGACACGTGTCCGCTCTCAGATGGATGGCTCATATTTCCTTGGGACTTCGCTACTCGTGAATTCGAAAGACTTCCTTTTCTGGCTTCCAGTGTCCGAATCTCCGAAATGGATGATTTCGCTACATGCATCCCCCCCGCAGACGGACAGCTCAGATCGACTTCGCCCTTTCACGATTTCTAATGTCGAGTGCCCGGAATCTTGTCCTCGGAACTCAATAACGTCGAATTATCAATACGACACTCCTTTGGGACTTTTTCTCTACTTCTCTTTGCGTGAGGTTTTAAACCTCGTGCAACTCT